>JAJPUD010005948.1:81577-141779 GCA_023553655.1 Myrmecobius fasciatus | reverse complement strand
AAGAGTCCTTTCCTTTTTACCTTGTTATGCATCTCTTGAGTTCTGTGTTGAGGTGTTGAATTTTTTGTTCAGATCCGGACTTTTCATTAGAAATAGGTGAAATTCACCTATATCATTTTATGACCATCTTCTTCCCTGGAGGATAATGCTCATTCTAGCTGGATAGGTTATTCTTGGTTGTAATCCAAGTTCCTTTGCCCTTCGGAATATCTGGTTCTAGGCCCTTCGATCCTTCAGTGTGGAGGCTGAAAGATCCTGTGTGATTCTAATTAGTCATCCTCGATATTTGAATTGTTTCTTTCTAGCTGCTAGCAGAATCTGTTCCTTGGTTCTATAGTCCTGAAATTTAGCCACGATATTCCTTGGGGTTTTAATTTTGGGGTCTCTTTTAGGAGGTGATTGGTGAATTCTTTCAATGGTGATTTTGCCTTTTGATTCTACAATCTCAGGGCAGTATTCTTTCAGGATTTCCTGGAAGATAGTATTTAGATTCTTTTTTTCATCATGGCTTTCAGGAAGTCCAATAATTCTCAGATTGTCTCTCCTAGATCTATTTTCCAAGTCAGTTGTTTTTCCTAGGAGATATTTCATATTTTCTTCTCATTTTTCATTTTTTTTGTTTTTGTTTGACTGATTCTTGAAGTCTTATTGAGTCATTCACTTGCATTTGTTCAATTCTTATTTTTAAAGTGTTGTTTTCTTCAGTTACCTTTTTAAGCTCCTTTTGTAACTGGCCAATTTGTTCATTGCACTCTTTTTCCACTGCACTAATTGTATTTTTCAATAAATTGGTGTCTTTTTCATATCTCTTTTGCTGGGCATCATATCTTTCTTGCAAGATATTGTATCCTTCTTGCTCTGATTTCAGTTTATTTTCCCATTCATCCTCCAGCTCTCTTTTGAGGTTCTTTATGCAATCTTCCAGAAAGGCCTTTTGAAAAGGGGATCAGTGATGGTCCTTGCTGATTTTCTCTAGAGTTTTGTCCAAAGGAACCTCTGGATCTGGGATGATCACTTCTTTCTCTTTATAAAAGCTGTCTATGGTGAGAGCTCTCTTTTGCTTCTTCATTTTTTTTTTTTTTAGACAGCTTGGATATCTCTTTAAGGTAGGAAAAAAAAGGTGGCTGAAAAGCTTTGCCCTGGGGCACTTTGGCGAGTTGACTTAAGGTGCTGGGCCGGTGGGGGCTAGGACTAAGTCCGAATTACTCCTTAAACAAGGCAAGTCTGCCAGAACACCTGCCCCCAATCAGGGCAGAGTGTCCCGAGTGCCTCAGATAAACTCCAGGTATTTGGAATTTGGAGTTTGGAGTTTGGAATTTCTGCCAGGATGAGCTGAGCTGAGTCTGAGTCCCACCCTCACTTCAGGCTTACACAAGAGTCATCTATTTATTTCTCTGTCTGAGTCCGACTAACCTGATATGAAGTTATCCAGAGAGCAGTGTCCAAATATTTCTGAGTTCGTTGACTTGAAGATCAGTTCAGAGGCTTATTTTATTGTTGTTTTGAGAGAAGATCGGAGGAGAGGCAGAAAGTCACCTTTTCACTCCGCCATCTTGGCTCCGCCCCCTCTAATAAAAATATTAAAAAAAACTTTAATAAAAAATTTTTAAATAATAAAAAAAATTTTAAGTGAATTGGTTCTCCAGGGGTCATTATGGAGAGGAATTAGAATATAGCCAATGCAGAGATGATAGCCTAAAGAAGATATGGATGAGGGGAAGGATTGGAAGTCGAATTAAAGATGAAGAACAAGGTTTAGAGATATGAAGCAGAGGGAAAGATATGATGACAACAGATTGTGATCAGATAAAGGAATTTAAGAGTTCATGATCATGGATGTGAAACACTTGTGGTCAGAGACAAAATCAAGGGTGTAACTATCTATGTGCAAACATGTGAGGTTGCAAGAAATTAATACATCAAGGAGTTAAGAGATTAGGGAATTGAAAGGAATACCAATATGTACTGAAGTTTACTAGTATGAGGGAAACATTTGAGGACAAGAGAAAATATAATGAGCCAGCTACTGAACTAGTTTGTTGCAGAAGAATGGAGAGTATACTGGAGGCCTATTGACAATTGCTACAAGAATCTTGATTGGATGATACATAAAAATTGAATGAATGAATGTCAAAGGAAAGATTACCGAGTGGCAATGGTAGAGAGAGAGCTCAGGGATGGCAATGGGGAGAAAAGAGGATTCCAACTCCTCACCAAGACCGGTGAGTCAGGGAGATTGGGCAAAAGTGCAAATCAGCACTGGAAACTATATCTAGGAAAGTTGTCATTGGGAAAGAGCAACATCTCAATAAGTAAAAGAAATAGAGAGGACTAGAATGGAAAAATTTTGAAATAAAATCCAATTTATTACACATGAAGCAGATATTCCAGAAAATATAGGGAAGGACTGGGTAAATCTCAGCTGGAAAGTTGAAAGATGAAGGGATTTGATTGAGAGGGATGAAAATAATAGAGCAATCAGTGGAGAATAGAGAAAGGTTCTGAACAATGATAGCCAAGAATTAAAAATCCCTGTTATGTGGTGAGTGCTACAGGGGAGAAATAAGTTAATCATTGAGAAAGGCATGCTGGTAGTTTGTCATTATAAGAATTTGTCAGGTAAAGTTGCCTCGGGGAATCAGGCAGTTGTGTATGGCTGGAAAGGAGAAGGTGAAATGGGGTAGCTGAACCAAGGTACCTGAGCACAGGTAAGGCAAGCTTTGTGGAGCTGTAGGTGGCTAAGTAGAGTGTGTGCCTGGATCAGACTCAAATTTACGACTTTTGATTTTAAAGCCAGCATTTCTTCTGGTAACGCTATGAATGTCCTGGCAAATGGTTAACAGCTGACTTTTTTGGAGGAAAGGGAGTACACTTTTAAATTTAATCAGGATTATTAATATTTTCTCCATTACTTCCTTGAACCTAAACAATTGATAATACAACAAATCAAGCCTTGTTTGTAGGATCTGCAAATTTCTGATGTGTAAAGGCCCATACTCAATATTTTAAAATTGGCTTTAGGAGAGCTGGTTGAAAGTGACTGTTGCAAAGGAGAATATAGAGCTGAATTGATTCTCCAGATGGTCACTATGGATAAAGAATGCAAGTGGCTTAGAAGAAGGCATCCTTATTGGGGGAACAGTGGGTAGGACATTGGCCTCTGAGAATAAACAAAGACCTCAAAATACCACAATAGTGGCTGCTGTCCATGTGATTGTTTCTAAGTTTAACTAATTATTCTTATATATATATGTATATATATAATATATGTTTATGTTAATATATGTATATATGTATACTTGTAGATGCATTATATATAATATTTTGTTTCCCTCAATTACATGTTAAAATAATTTATAACATTTGGTTTTATTTTTAAAGTTTTAAATTCTAAATTCTCTCACTCCCTTTTTCCCCTCCTCCCTTCCCTGAGATGATAAGTAATCTCACATAGGCTATGCAGAAGCAATCATGTAAAACATTTCCATATTAGTCATTTATACAAGAAGACTCAAGTTTTAAGAAAAAGAATAAAAGAAAGTGAAAAATACCATGCTTCAGTCTTTATTCTGAAAATATCAGTTCTTTCTCTAGGAGATAGCATGCTTCATCATTACTTCTTATTCTCACTCCTCCTATCTATTTAGTTATCAAATCTTATCATTGTTCTCTCCATAGCATCTCTCATACCTGTATGCTTTAATTATTCATCCACCATCCTACTTCAGAACTTAATCAGCCCATGCCTATACTATTGCAATAACTTCTTTATTAGTCTTCACTGTCTCATGGCTCTCCTCTCTCTGACTGATTGTTCTCACTGCTGCCAGTGATTTTTTTTTCAAAAGTTCAAGTCTAATTGTCACTTCCCTATTCAATTAACTCCATGGCTGAATCCATTGACAACAATTATTTCATCTTTTTCTAATCCTTTTTTTTTTCTATTTCATGTAATTGTCTAATTTCGATAATTGTTCTAATTAATACATGTATATGTGTAATTTATAAATAAATAAATACACATATTACCCTGGAATCTAGTGACAGCTAAAGGAACACCTGCTACAAGACAAGTGTCAAGATGGGATTATATCTCAGATCTCTGTAAACTTAAAGTTCATTTTCCACAGCACATCAATTGCTCCTGCCTCGTTTGAGATAGTCCTTGGTTCTCACAAAACACAATATCTGTCTTCCTGGAGACTAAATTTCCTGGGAAAGCCCTGGGCACTATAATCTCATGCCTCCTTTAGTGAACAATTTTCCTCAAACCCTAACATTCTTTCTGAACCCGCTGATCGATTTTTACTTTTTTCTTTTATACTCAACTGATTCAAGTGATTTTAAAATGAAAATCTATTCCCCATCCTTAATTCACTGCTTGCTCATGACACCAATCAATCACAACTTAATCCTTCTCACAGTGCTCCAATACAGATATAACCACCTCTTCCACTGTGTACTTTGAAAGGTCTGTTCAAAAATGAATATACTTTCCTTCATCTTAAGCCTATTCTTTTTAATCCTTCTATCTTTTGGCTCAGAGAAAGAGCATTGGTTCCCTCCTGGTTCCCTTAGTGCCTTTTCCAGTTGTATTTTTTCTTCATATCTCCAGACTCAATAATTATGTTGGATGATTCATTCCCATTCCCGTTTCCCGGTCCTCCTTTTACTACCCATCAATAAGTAACTTCTCTTTAGAAGTTCACTCTATTAAAATCTATATTCTAATCCAAATCCTGGTAGTTATCCCTCTCCATCAAGCCCCCATCCATCAGGAAATTCTTTTCTTCCCTCAATGAATTCTCACTTCATCAATTTCTGCCTTCATACAAGGAGACTTTAACATATTGGTACTCCTTTAAATAGCATTCCAACTTTTCAATCTACTTGATTGTTAGGATTTTCTGTTCCAATCCGCCTCAGTCACACAGAGATATTTACAGCTGTCATTTTGTGGTCATTCACAAGTGTTCTACTTCTACATCCAAGAGCTCTAAAATACCTATATCTGATCATAAGCATTTATAATTCTATCATTATTTATGTGAATGGACCCTTATCCATGCACTTTATTTTCATAATCTCTGCCCTTCAGTTCTTTCCTAAGCCATCAATCCTAGAATGACCACAATCTTCCCTTCCTTATTTCAACTCCTTAGTGATAACTATAAGTTATCTTTCACTCTGGATTCTCTTGACTACTTGTCCCATTACCAATCACACCTTATCAAACCCTATCCTTAGAGTATTCCTATTCGTAATGTCCCTTACTCTTATTCACATACTGCTGAATGGAACTGGATAAAATTGTGCAATGGTGATGACTGGAAATGTTTGTTATCTACTTTCAACTGAGCTCCCACAGAAGCAAGGCAAATATTCTAGTTCTTTCTAATTGAATGCCTATTCTTATCCTTCCCCAAGCCTCCTATGACACCCTTCCCTTTACCCTTTCAGTTGAGGATCTCACATCATACATCACAAAATGATCGAGAATATTTGCCAAGAGTTCTCTTTTCTCCTTCTTATCACACATTGTTCAGGTATCATTCACTACTATGTCCTCTTTTACACCAGTCACAAATTTTTAAAATGGTCTTTCACTTTGCTTTGACAAAACTCTTTACATGTAGCCATGATCCCATTCCTCTCCTAAACTTGTCCAGCAAATTTCTCCCAATATCATCTCCACTTTCTCTCTAATTTTCAATCTATCCCTATATCTTTAGGTTTGGGAACACCAATCTGTCCCTTAGTTCTCCACCAGGCTCTCTGACAACTCTTTATCTGTCTCCTTTGCTAATTCCACCTTCCAAACATCTTCTCTAACCACTGGTGTCCCTTATAGTTCTCTCCTAGGTCCTCTTCTCTTCTCCCTCTCTATTACTTTATTTGGTGGTTCTATTGATTTAATTAACATCTCTGGGCTGATAATTCCCAAATCCACCTTGTCCTGCCCCAATCTTTCTGTTGATTTTCAATCTCATTGCCTTTCAGACATCTCAACTAAATGTCTAATAGATATCTTAAACTCAGTATGTCCAAAGCAGAATTTCCCCTATGACACTGTTACAACGCTCCCCCATCACCTTACATACTATCACCGTTTTTTTCCATTATTACCTCTGCTTTCCAACCTAGGAGTCATTTTGGATTTCTCACTATTTCTTAGACCCCTCAAATCCTATTTTCAATCTATTGCCAAGGCCTGTAAATTTCACCTTTTCACTATCTCCCCAATATCCCCTTTTTTTCTTCTCTGAGGCTGCCCATCACTCTACTTCAGCCCTCCATCACTCACACCTTGATTATTCCAATAGCCTGCTAGTGAGTCTGCCTGCCTCAAATCTCTCCACACTCCAATCCTAAATTCATTTAGCTACCAAATCCTCATATTTCATCCCCCTACTAAATAAACTCCAAGTATTTCCTATTGCCTCCAGAAATAAATTGAAATATCTTTGGTATTGAAAGCCCTTGATAAACTTATTTTCTCCTATCTGCCCACTTTTTGACACCTTATTGCCCAATACATATTCTGTGATCTAATGATACTGACCTCATAGCTATTCCATAAACAAGATATTTTTGGCTTAAAGTATTTTGCCCATGGGGCAACTAGATGGTGCAATGGATAGAGTTCCAGCTCTGAAGCCACAGGGACCTAAGTTCAAATCTGGTCTCAGACACTTAATACTTCCTAGTTGTGTGATCCTGGGCAAGTTACTTAACCCCAATTGCCTCAGCAAAAAATAAATAAATAAAAATACAAAAAAAGTATTTTGCCCATATCTAGAATGATCTCCCTTCTCTGCTTCGACTACTGACCACTCTGTCACTCTGTCTTCCTTTTAGTCCCAACTAAAATTCCACCTTCAAAGGAAACCTTCCTAATCCTTCTTAAATCTAATGCCTTCCCTCTCTTAATTATGACCTATTTATCCTATTAAGCTTGACTAGTATACATTTGTTGCATATTATCTTTCCCCAGTTGATTATAAGTTCCGTGGGCAGGAAATTGTGTTTTCTCTACTTTTGTATCCCCAGTGCTTAGCATAATGCCCAGCACATAGCAGGTGCTTTATAAATGTTTGAGACTGATTAATACTGGTTCCTTCTACAAACATGGCCATATATGTCCCATCCAAATCATTTCCCCAAAAATAATCCCTCTCTTATTTTATCATACAATATTCAAGAACGATTTATTTCCCAATTGCCTCATTTATGATGGATGGATTCATTCAATATCTATTTTACCCTGTGGTTCTAAAATATCAGAAAAATTTTCCTTAATAATTTCTTGAAAGGTGATGTTTTCAGGTAGAAGGATAATTTTTAAAAGATCTATCCTGGATCTATTTTCCAGTTCAGTTGTTTTTCCAATTAGAAATTTCACATTTTTATTTTTATTTTTTCATCTTTTTGGATTTGTTTTATTGTATCTTGGTTTCTCAGAAAGTCATTAGTTCCATTTGTTCAATTCCAATTTTTAAGAATTTTTTTTCTCAGTGAGATTTTGTACCTCCTTTCCCATTTGGCCAGTATTGTTTTTTTAAGGCATTCTTCTCCTAATTAGCTTTTGTATTTCTTTTTTCATCACTCTTATTTCTTCTCCCAATTTTTCCTCTACCTTTCTTACTTGATTTTCAAAATCCTTTCTGAGCTTTTCCATGGTCTAAGACCATTTTTCTTTTGGAGGCTTTGGATATAGAAGCTTTGACTTTGTTATTATCTTCTGAGTGTATTTTGATCTTCCTTATCACCATAGTAACTTTCTATGATCAAAATCCTTTTCTGTTTTTTACTCATGTCCCCAATCTATTATCTGGCTTAAACTATTAACTCTTTTTTAAAGTAAGCTTCTGTTTCCAGGGTGGAGAGTGCACTGTCCCAAGCTTCAGGAGTTTTGTGCAGCTGTTTTCAGAGATCTTTCTAGGGACCTGTACTGTAAGTCAGCACTTCCACCCAGATCTAAGAATGGGCAAAGCAACAGTCATGCCAGAAAAGAGGACCCTGCAATCTTCCTTTGACCTGTGAGCCTCTCACTTGTGAACTGAGAACTCTGGAAGCCACTACTGCCACAGTTGCTGCTCCTACCACAACAAGCCATTAGGTCTTGTCCAGACTATTGCAACAACCTCTGCTTCAGTTTTCCTCCAAGTCATCCTACAGTCAATTGACAAGGTGATTTTTTAATAGCATGATCATGTCATATTTTCTCCCCTTTCCTATTTTATTCTCCTCCCAAACCCTCACTTAGCTTGAATTGCTCCCCAATACTTCCAAGATCAGTTATAAAATATAACTATTCTGTTTAACAATTAAATCTCTTCATAATCTTACTCCTTATCTTTTATGTTTTTTTTAAATAGCTTAACCTTCTGCGAACATAATATAGCAAACAATACTCATCCATTTGCAATTCTTTAAACATTGACATTCCATCTCCATTTGTACTATTTGGCAGCCATACCTGGAACTCTGTCTGTCTGTCTGTCTGTCTGTCTCTTTCCCTCTCTCTGTCTCTCTCTGCCTTTCTCTTTCTCTGTCTCTGTCTCTGCCTGTGTCTGTCTGTCTGCCTCTGTCTCTGTCTCTCTTTAAATCCACTTATTATTTTCTTTATTTTCTTCAAGACTCAGCTCAGTTTGTACCTTTTAAAAGAGATCTTTTGAAGTGAACAAAACAAAGAGAATATTATACACAGTAACAAAAAAGATTATATGATCTTCAAGTTTGATGTACTTGACTCTTTTCAACAATGAGGTTATTGAAAGCAATTCCAAAACACTTGTGATGGAAAATGTCATCTGCAACCAGAGAGTGAACTATGGAGACTGAATGTAGAGCAAAGCATAGTATTTTCACTTTTGTTGTTGTTGTTTGTTTGCTTATTTTTTTCTTTCTTGTGTTTTTTTTTCTGATCTGATTTTTCTTGTGCAGCATGACAGATATGGTTTATGACTAATATGGAAATATGTTTTAAAAATTGCATATGTTCAATGCTTGCTTGCTGTCTTGGAGAGGGGGAGAAAAATCTGGATCACAAGGTTTTGCAAAGGTGAATGTTGAAAACTATTTTTGCATATATTTGGGAAAATAAAATATTATTAACAAAAAGAGAGACCTTTCTTGGTCCCTCCCCTTTCTACCCACTGCTAGTCTCAGTTATATTTACTATATCTTTGATATACATGGGTATTTGTATATTATGTATGTATATAATATATAAGCCCACTTATTTGAGAGGGGATGAAATTTATGCATAGGGCACCACCATGGCCCTAACTAAAAGAAAAGGTGAAAGCATATTATATAGCCTAAAGGGATATTCACCCTGGCTATTTCATTGTCATGTCTGTAACATTCTGGCAAGGAAAGGAAAAATGATAGCAATATTAGATAGGTAATGGAGCTTCCTAACCTTGTCAGGAATAAAATCTAGAGAAATTGCTAAAAATCAGAGAGATAGAAAGAAATGGCACATGGACTGGCAGATTCTAGCATCAAAATAATATTAATAGAATAGATAAAATATAATGGAATGACAGGTAACCCCTACACATGGACTAGAGAACATCTATAACCAAAGATAAACAAAATACATGAAGTCACCATAAAGCAGAGTAATTTGATAATAATAGCAGAAACACCAATCTATTCAGGCGTGGCTTAGGAAAGTGACACTCCAGTGATCTTGAATTCCATCCCCACATTTTGGAAAGAAACATAAACAGGGTTTTTTTTTTTTTTTTCAGTTGTTTCAGTCGTGTCTGACTTTTCCTGAACCCATTTGGGGTTTTCTTGGCAAAGATACTAAAGTAGTTTGCCATTTTCTTCTTTAGAAACTTAGGGTAGGGTAAGAGAATAAGTCTGAAGTGACTCTAGTTGCCTGAAATAAAGTGGAATCACAGAATCATAGAGTTTACTTAGTCCAAGCTCTCTCCTTGTACGGGACTCTCTCTTTCAACACCCTGTAAAAAATTAGTCATTCAATCAATCAGTCAATTAATCAGCATTTATTAAGTTCTTCCTTTGTGCAAAGTACCATGCTTGATGCTGACATATAAAGAAAGACATTACTCCCCAAAGTTCCTATTATCAGAGATTAGATTCTAATGGAGAGTCAACATGTACCTAATTAAGTCCATATAAGATACGTATAGAAATAATAGAAAGTAGCCTGAGAAGGGAAAACTTTACAGAAACAGAACAACAATATGTTAAATAAGAACATATTTGAAAAGACAACCAACCTGACAAAGCTTCAGATCTCTTATCAACACACTAAGCAATAACAGTCCCCTGATAGATTGTTGATGGACTCAAGGTGGAAAATGAAACATATTTTCAGCAACAAATATTTATATTATGTACAAAATGTATCTTCTTAGATTATACAAAGTTCCATTCTGATGGACATAGCTCTTCTCAACAATGAGGTGATTCAGGCCAGTTGAAGTGATGTGATGATGAGAGCCATCTGGACCCAGAGGGAGGACTGTGGGAAATGAGTGTAGATCACAAGATAGCATTTTCACTTCTTTTGTTGTTGTTTGCTTGACTTTTTTTTCTTTCTCATTTTTCTTCCTTTTTCATCATTTTTTTGTGCAGCAAGATAATTGTATAAATATCTATGCCTATATTCAATTTACATACATTTACCATATTTAACATATATTAGATTACTTGCCATCTAGTGGAGAGAATGGGAGGGGAAAAAGGTTTTGCAGGAGTCAGTGTTGAAAAATTATTCTTGCATATGATTTGGAGAAAAAAAACGTCAATAAAAAATAAAAAAGTAAAAGTAAAAAACATTGAATTATCTTGCTTGACTCTCTATATTTGCTATGAGGATTTTGTTTTAATTTTTTTCTTCAATAGAAAGGAAAGGAAGGTGGGAAATGAGGTTCATGATAGATATCTAAAATGAAAAGAAAGAAAGAAAAGAAGGTCATTAAGACATTTTTAAAAATGCATTTTACAGAGGGCAGAGCCAAGATGGTGGAGAGTAGACAGGTCTTTGTCTGAACTCTTCCAGGCTTCCCTCAGACTGACACAAGATTTAACTTCTGAATGAATTTTGGAGGGACAGAACCGATAAATATTTAATGATAACAAATTTTCAGCAGAAAATATTTTGGAAGATGTTCAGGAAAAGTCTAACTCAATTGGGAAGGGAATAGGGGGAAGGTAATGCAGCACAGGCACAGGGATCCAGGGTGGAGAGGTATCCTAGGACCAGGGGAATCAACTGGGAGGTTCTTAGCTAAAATACAGTAGCATTGGCTACTCTGTATTGGATCAGAAGCCAATGGATCAGCAGAGTAGCTGTGAGACCTTCAATACAACTACAGAAGGAAAATAGTGAGCCCCTGGACCCCAGAATAATGGGGGACTTGGGCATGCAAACCCAGCATGAGGAAGTCAGCAGCACAGCCCCAGAATAATATGAAGCTGCTATCTCCTGTACAGGAAGTTTGGGACAATCTATTCTTTGCCCTAAGAGCAGACCTCAACCTTTTAAAATGAGCAAAAAAAAAAAAAATAAAATAAGGAAAGAAGGTGTACTACCAAATTCCTTTTATGATACAGATAAGGTGCTGATAACTAAACCAGGTAGGGTGAAAACAGAGAAAGAAAATTACAGACCAATTTCCCTAAATGAATATTGATGCAAAAATCTTAAATAAGATACTAGCAAAAAGATTTCAGAAAGTCATCCCCAGGATAATGCACTATGACCAAGTAGGATTTATACCAGGAATTCAGGGCTTATGATTATCTCAATAGATGCAGAAAAAGCATTTGATAAAATCCAATACCCATTCCTATTAAAAACACTAGAGAGTATAGGAATAAGTGGGCTTTTCCTTAAAATGATCAGTAGCAACTACTTAAAACCATCAGCAAGCATCATATGTAATAGGGACAAACTAGACCCATTCCCAATAAGATAAGGAGTGAAACAAGGATGCCCACTGTCACCATTACTTTTTAATATTGTATTAGAAATGTTAGCTTTGGCAGTAAGAGAAGAAAAAGAATTAAAGGAATTCGAGTAGGTAATGAGGAAACCAAATTATCACTCTTTGCAGATGACATGATGGTATACTTAAAGAACCCTAGAGACTAGACTAAAAAATTACTAGAAAAAATTCACAACTTTAGCAAAGTTGCAGGATACAAAATAAATCCACATAAATCATTAGCATTTTTATATATTACCAACAAAGTTCAGCAGCAAGAGATACAAAAAGAAATTCCATTCTAAATAAGTTAAGATAGTAGAAAATATTTGGGAATCTATCTGCCAAGGAAAAGTCAGGAACTATAGGAACTAAACTACAAAACACTTTCCGCACAAATAAAGTCTAATCAGTTGGAAAAATATTAAGTTCTCATGGATAGGCCGAGTGAATATAATAAAAATGACAGTACTACCCAAACTAATCTACTTATTTAGTGCCATACCAATCAAACTCCCAAGAAATTATTTTACAGATCTAGAAAAAATAGTAGCAAAGTTCATTTGGAAGAACAAAAGGTCAAGAATCTTAAGGGAATTAATGAAAAAAAAAGTCTGATGAGGGTAGCCTTGATGTGCCAGATCTAAAATTATATTTTAAAGCAGCAACCATCTAAGCCATTTGGTACTGGCTAAGAAATAGAGCAGTTAATCAGTGGAATAGGATAAGATCACAGGACAAACCAGGCAATAACTATAGCAGTCTAGTGTTTGATAAACCCAAAGACCCCAGCTTTTGGGATAAGTGCTTATTATTCAACAAAAACTGCTGGGAAAATTGGAATTAGTATGGAAGAAATTAGGGCTTGACCCACACCTAGCACCACATACCAAGATAAGATCTAAATGGGTTCATGATTTAGATATAAAGGGTGATATTATAAGCAAATTAGAGGAACATAGGATAGTTTACCTCTCAGACCTGTGAAGAAGGAAGGAATTTGTGTCCAAAGAAGAACTGGAACTCTTAATTGAACACCAGATATATAATTTTGATTATATTAAGTTAAAAAGTTTCTGTACAAATAAAACTAATGCAGACAAGACTAGGAGGGAAGCATCAAATTGGGAAATCATCTTTACATTTAAGGGTTCTGATAAAGGCCTCATTTCTAAAATATATAGAGAATTGTCTCATATTTATAAGAATTCAAGCTACTCTCCAATCAATAAATGATCAAAGGAGATGAACAGACAATTTTCAGATGATGAAATTAAAACTATTTCTAGTCATATGAAAAGGTGCTCCAAATCCCTATTGATCAGAGAAATGCAAATTAAAACAACTCAGAGATACAACTACATACCTGTGAGATTGGCTAAGATGATAGGAAAAGATAATGATGAATGTTGGAAGGGATGTGGGAAAACTGGGACACTGATACATTGTTGATGGAACTGTGAACAAATCCAACCATTCTGGAGAGCAATTTGGAACTATGCTCAAAAAGTGATCACACTGTGCATACCCTTTGATCCAGCAGTGTTTCTATTGGGTTTAATGTCCCAAAGAGATCTTAAAGTAAGGAAAGGGACCCACATGTGCAAGAATGTTTGCGGCAGCCCTTTTTGTAGTGGCTAGAAACTGGAAACTGAATGGATGCCCATCAATTGGAGAATGGCTGAATAAACTATGCTATATGAATGTTATGGAATATTATTGTTCTACAAGAAATGACCAGCAGGACGATTTCAGAGAGGACTGGAGAGACTTGCACGAACTGATGCTGAGTGAAATCAGCAGAACCAGATCATTGAACATGGCAACAACAAGATTATATGATGATCAGTTCTGATGGATATGGCTCTCTTCAATAATGAAATGTTTCAAACGAGTTCCAGTTGTTCAGTGATGAAGAAAGCCATATGCACTCAGGGAGAGGTCTGTGGGATCTGAGTGTGGACCACAACATATCATTTTCACACTCTCTACTGATGTTTGCTTACATAATGTTTTTCTTCTTAGGTTTTTATTTTCTGTACAGCAAGACAAATGTGTATTATATATATATATATATATATTTGATCTGTCAAATATTTTAACATAATTAACATGTATTAGATTATTAGATTTCCTGCCATCAAGGGAAGGGGTGGGGCAGGAGGGAAAAATTAGTAACAGAAAGTTTTGCAAAGGTCAATGTTGAAATATTACCTATGCATATGTTTTTCAAATAAAAAGTTTTAATAAAAAACAGATTTGGCAAATTGGAAAAAGAAAGCAACTCCTTGAAAAACAAAATTGGAAAAATTGGAAAAAGAGAATAATTCCCTAAAAAAATAGAATTGGTGAAATGGAAAAAATCCATTGAACAAAACTCATTTAAAAGTTCAATTGGCCAAATACAAAAAGGAGGTTAAAAAGCTAACTGAAGAAAACAGTTTTAAAACATAGCACTGAACAAATGGAAGTGAATGACTCAATGATACATCAAGAATCAGTCAAATAAAACCAAAAATAAAAAATAAAAAAAAAATAGAAGAGAATGCAAAATCCCTCATTGGAAAAACAACTGACCTGGAAAATAGATCTAGGAGAGACCATCTAGGAATTATTGGACTACTTGAAAAACACGATGAAAAAGGATCCTAGATAACAATTTTCATGAAATCAAGGAAAATTGTCCTAGAAGTACAGGGTAAAATATCCATTGAAAGATCCCACCAAGCACCTCCTGAAAGAGATCCCAAAAAGAAAAGTCCAAAGAATATGATAGATACATTTCAGAATTGTCAGATCAAGGAAAAGATATTGCAAGCAGTGAGAAAGAAACAATTCAAATATCAAGGTACCACAATCAGGATTGCCAACGACCTAGCAGTTTCTACTTCAAAGCATGGAAGGACCTGGGATATGATATTCCAGAGGGCAAAGGAATTTGGATTGCAGCCAAGAATCAACAGTCCCTCAAAATTAAGCATTATCTTTCAGGGAAGGAGAGGAACATTCAATGAGATAGGAAATTTTCATTTATTTTTGATGAAAACACCAATCTGAACAGAAAATTTGATCTGCAAGTACAGAACTCAAGAGAAGCATAAAAAGTTAAGAAAAAATAACTATGTTTGTTAAAGGTTAAAATGTTTGTATCCCTATATGGGAAGATGATATGTTTAACTCTTGAGAATTGTATTTTTGTTAGGGATATACTTAGAGAATATAGTTATAATTTGACTTTAATGTGATGATATAAAAAAGAAACTAGGGGTGGAAAAGGGATTGTCCTGGAAGAAGAATAAAGAGGGGATAAGATGGGGTAAATTACATCACATGAAGAGGCAGAAAAGATCTATTACAATGGAGAGAAAGAAGTGAAATGGATCAACATTAATTAAACTTTAATTTTATTGGATTTTAGTTTAATATAGAAACTTCTCATCCTATAAGTAAATAGGAAAGGAAATGGAAAAGAAAAGGGGGAGGCTAATTGAAGGGATAACATAAATAGAAGGGGAAAGAGATAAGAAAAGAGGGAGGGGCTATTAAAAGGGAGGACTGATTGAGCAAGGTGGTAGCCAGAAACAAAACACTGGGGAGGAAGAAAAGGGGGAAAGGAAAGAGAAAAGTCAACTTGGGGAAAATAAGATGGCAGGAAATGCAGAGTTAATAATTTTAATTGTGAATGTGAATGGGATGAATTCTCCCATAAAATGGAGGGACATAACAGACTGGATTAAAAACCCAAATCTTACAATATGCTGTTTACAAGAAACACATTTAAAACAGAGTGATACATGCATAGTAAAGGTAAAAAGCTGGGGCATTATCTCTTATGCTTCAGGTGAAATAAAAAAAGCAGGTGTAGCAATTCTAATCTCAAATCTAGCAAAACCAAAAAATGAATCTAATTAAAAGAGATAAGGGAGGAAACTACATCTTGCTAAAGGATACCATATATAAAGAAGTAATATCAATATTAAACATATATGTACCAAGTGATATAACATCCAAGTTCCTAGAAGAGAAGTTAAGAAAGATGAAACAAGGAATACACAGCAAAATTATATTAGTGGGGGAATCTCAAACTCACTGTATCAGAACTAGATAAATTGAAACACAAAACAAATAAAAAAGAGGATAAGAAGGTAAATAGAATTTTAAAAAAGTTAGGTATGATAGACCTTTGGAGAAAAGTGAATGGGGACAGAAATGATGTACTTTTTTCTTAGCACTGCATGAAACCTACACAAAAAGTGATCATGTGTTGGGGCATAAGAACTCCAAAATCAAACGCAGAAAGGCAGAAATAGTAAGTGCAAGTTTTTCAGATCATGATGCAATAAAAATTACATGCAACGAAAAATCAGGGAAAATAGGCCAAAAAATCAGGGAAACCAAATAATCTAATGATGAAGACTGAATGAATAAAACTACAAATCATGGACACAGTTATCAATTTCATCCAAGAGAATGAAAATAATGAGATAGTATAGCAAAATTTATGGGATACAGTCAAAAGTTTCTTAGGGGACATTTTATATCTCTAGATACTTAGTTACATAAACTAGAGAAAGAAAATCAATGAATTGGTCATGCAATTGAAACAGCTAGAAAAAGAACAAATTGAAAATCCAAAAATAAATACCAAATTTGAAATTCTAACAAAAGGAGAGATTAATAAAATTGATAGTAAGAAAACTATTGAACTGATAAACAAAACTAAGAGTTGGTTTTATGAAAAACTAACAAAATAGATAAACTTTTAATTAATTTGATTAGGAAAAGGAAAGAAGAAAATTAAATTGCTAGTATCAAAAATGAAAATGGTGAACTTACCTCCAATGAAGAGGCAATTAAAGCAATACTTCAGAGCTATTTTGCACAATTATATGCCAATAAATCTGATAATCTAAGTAAAATGGATTTGTGCCAGGAATATAGGACTTTTTTAATATGAGGAAAAGTATTGGCATAATTGATTATATAAATAACCAAAGTAACAGAAATCATATGATTATCTGAATAGATTCAGACAAAGCATTTAACAAAATTTAATATTTATTCCTATTAAAAACACTAGAGATAACATGAATAAATGGAGTTTTTCATAAAATAATATCATCTATCTTAAACCACCAGCAAGCATTTTATATAATGGGCATAAACTAAAAGCAATAAGATCAAAGGTGAAACAAGGTTGCCCACTATCACCATTACTATTCAATATTGTATTAGAAATATTAGCATTAGCAATAAGAGAAGAAAAAATTAAAAGAATTAGAGTAGGGAATAAGGAAAAAAGTATCATTCTTTGCAGATGATATCATGGTATACTTAGAGAATCCTAGGGAATCACTTAAAAACTGCTAGAAACAATTAACAACTTTAGCAAAATTCAGGATCAAAAATAAATCCATATAAATCATCAGCATTTCTTTATGTTATCAGCAAGATTCAATAGCAAGAGATGCAAAAAGAAATCCAATATAAAATAACTGTAGATAATATAAAATATTTTGGAGTCTATATGCCAAGACACAGTCAAGAACTATATGAACACAATTACAAAACACTGTCCACACAAATAAAGTCAGATTTAAACAACTGAAAGAATATCAAATGATTACTGGTAGACCAAATTAATTTAAAAAATGATAATGTTACCCAAATTAATCTATTTATTCAGTGCCATATATATCAAATTGCCAAGAAATTACTTTACAAAGTTACTTACAAAAGTACTTTTACAAAGTTTATCTGAAAGAACAAAAGGTCAAGAATTTCAAAGAAGTTTAAGGAAAAAAAATGCAAATGAAGATGGTCTGGATGTACCAGACCTAAAACTATATTCTAAAGCAACAGTCATCAAAACCATTTGGCACTGGCTAAGAAATGGAATAGTCAATCTGTGGAATAGGTTAAATTCACAAGACACAATAGTCAATGACTATAGTAATCTAGGGTTTGATAAACCCAAAGATCCCAACTTCTGGGATAAGCACTCACTATTAGACAAAAATTGCTGGGAAAATTGGAAATTAGTATAACATAAACTAGGCACTGACCCATATCCTAGCACCCTATACCAAGATAAGGTTGAGATGGGTTTATGATTTACACATAAAGTGATACTGTAAGCAAATTTCTAGAACAAATGATAGCCTACTCAGATCTGGGGTGAAGGAAGGAATTCATGACCAAAGAAGAATTGGAGTACATTATGAAATACAAAATGGATAATTTTTAATTATATTAAGTTTGACAAATTTCTGTACAAACAAAACCAATGCAGTCAAGATCAGAAGGGAAGCAAAAAACTGGGAAAAAAATTTTACATTCAAGGGTTTTGATGAAGGCCTCATTTCAAAAATATTTTGTGAATTGACTCAAAGTTATAAGAATACAAGCCATTCTCCAAATCATAAATGGTTAAAAGGATATAAACAGACAATTTTCAGATAAAAAAATTAAAACCATTTCTAGATATATGAAAAAATGCTCTAAATCAGTGGTGATTGGAGAAATGCAAATTAAGACAACTCTGAGCCACATTTTTCAGACTGGCTAAGATGACAGGAAAAGATAATGATAAATGTTGGAAGGGATGTGAGAAAACTGGGCCACTAATACTTTGCTGATGGAGTTGTGAAGTACTCCAACCATTCTGAAGAGCAATTTGCCCCAAAGGGCTATCAGACTTTGATCTAGCAATATCTCTCCTGGGCCTCTATTCCAAAGAGATCATAAAAAAGGAAAATAGACCCACATGTGCAAAAATGTTTGTGGCAGCCCTTTTTGTAGTATCAAGAAACTGGAAACTGAAAGGATGCCCATCAGTTGGGGAATGGCTGAATAAATTATGGTATATGAAGGTTATGGAATATTATTGTTCTATACAAAATGCAGGAGGATATTTCAGAGAGGCCTGGAGAGATTTACATGAACTGATGCTAAGTGAAGTGAGTAGAACCAGGAAATCATTGTACATGGCAACAAGGAGATTATATGATATGATCAATTCTGATGGATGTGGCTCTTTTCAGCAATGAGATGATTCAGGCCAATTTCAATAGACGTGATGGAGAGAGCCATCTGCATCTAGAGAAAGGTTTGTGGGGACTGAACGTGAATTACAACATGGTATTTTCACCTTTTTGTTGTTGCATGGTTGCTTTTTGTTTTCTTTCTTATTTCTTTTCCTTTTTTGATCTGATTTTTCTTTTGCAGCATGATAATTATAGAAATATGTATGTAAGAATTGCACATATTTAACATATTAGATTACTTGCTGTCTAAGGAAGGTAGTGTGGGGAAAGGAGGGACAAAAAAATTGGAACACAAAGTTTTGCTATAGTGAATGTTGAAAACTATGCATATATATTGAAAATAAAAAGCTAAAAAATGCATGACATCCCAAAGACATTAATCAATATTTGTACAAAAATATTTTTACCAACACTTTTTATTGTATCTAAGAATTGGAAATAGAGAGGATGCTTGTCAATTGGAGTATGGTTAAACAAATTGTGATATATGATTATGATTGAATATTACTATGCTATAAAAATCACAAGCAGTATCATTTCAGATAAATCTGGAAAGATTTACATGAACTGAGGCAAAGTGAAATGAGAACCAAGAGAATGTTGTATACAGCAACAAAAATATTGCATGATGAAGAACTATGCATAACTTACCTATTCTCAGCAATACAGTGACCCAAGACAATCATAAAGGACTCATGACAAAGCATGCTAACTGCCTCTCTGGAAAGAATTGCTACTGTCTGAATACACACATTATTGTTCACTTTCTTTTTTTTTTTAAACTTGAATCTTCTTGGACAAAATAACTAATATGAAAATATTTTACATGATTGCACATGTATAAACTATGTCAAATTACCATGGGGGCGGAAGAGGGAGCAAGATAGAAATTGAAATTGAAAACTATAAAAATGCATTTTAAAATTGTTTAATAAATAACTGGGGAAAAAATCAAAATATTATTTTAAAAATGCATTTGACATTTAACTTTTATCAGATTGCTTGTTGTCTTGGGGAGGAGAGAGGAAAGGAAGGGAGGGAGGAAAAAAAATCAGAACACAAAGTTTACAAAAATAAATGTTGTATTTAATATATATTAGATCATTTGTTGTCTAGGGGAGAGGGTAAGGAGAAGGGAAGGGGAAAAATTAGAACACAAGGTTTTGTAAGGATGAATGTTGAAAATTATTCATGTATATATTTTGAAAATGAAAAGTTTTAATTAAAAAGAATGTTGAAAAAACTATCTTTACACGTATTTGAAAAAAATATTATTAAATACTATACTACACCATATTTTAATAAAACTATTATTGAAATGCATTAAAGGAATAGTTTCAGAGGAGCTTAGTAAGCAAATCTGTGCAAAGTGATATAGAGTAAAGTGTGCAGAGAACCAGGAGAATAATCTATGCAATAAAAAAGATTGTAAAGACAAAAAACTTGGAAAGATTCAGTGTAATGATTAACTATAATTCCAGAGGACTGAAAATGATACCTATTATCCACTTCCTGACAAAGAAATAACAGATTTGTGGTACAGAATGAAACACACATGTTGTGTATACTCAGTGTAGGAATGCTCCACTATACATATTTATTGTAAAGGTTTTGGTCTTCTCCAAATGTGCCCCACTCCCTCTATGGCATGGGGAGGGAAGGGAGGTTGAATGAATGAGAAATTAATACTTTTTAATTAAAAAGAAAAAAGTTTTAAATGACAGAATAAAACAGAAGGAAAGCCAGAAGGAAAGGGTTGTGAAAGTTACTTGCAAGCTGTACATAATCAAGATTCACAGTTTCAAGTACAATCCTTTCTGTGTTCTATTTTGTGGATGGAAATGCTCATTTTATTTGGTGTTTGTTAAATTCAGAATTTCAAAAGTACTTTTTTTCAAGATGGAGAGGTTTATAAGAGCTTAAGGAAACCAAGTGAGGCTCTATGAAAATGATGATACTTAAAACTTTCTTCAAACATTTACAATGACAGAAAAATCATCAGAAAGCATGTTCCATTGTTCAGCAGTTCTAATGATTAGGAATCTCTTTCTTATAGAAAACTGAAAGCTATCTCCCAGTATCTTCCTTGTTTGAGTGTTTGGGACCAAGCAGGATAAATGCAATTTCTTGCCTACATGACAATTAAATATTTAAAATCAATGATTTCATTTTTTATGTCTTCTCTTCTCTGTGCTAAACAGTCTTTCACATGACATGTTTTTAGGGACTCTGTACATCCTAGTCACCCTTCTGTACCCCTGGTCAAGTTGGGAAAGCTCTTTTAAAAAAGGGAAAGGTCTTTTTACATAGTCTGCTTAACATGAATAAATATTTGACAGGGCAGCCACATCTTTACCATTTGAAAAATCTTTAGCTGTCTTTAAGATATAACAAAAGATAGCAATTTTTTAAAAATGTAACAGACTGTCCCCTAATTAGCATGTGTGAAAGTTATTATTGTGGGTTTTTTAGAAAAACAAAATACCTAAGTGACACAGAGATTTCTAACTTTCTGACATATCATTAATTCAAGCAAGGAAAAAAGAATCTACCATACTGATTTTTCTCCAGGATGCCTCTTTGGTCACTGAAATTAAAGGAGCACTTGAATTCATTCAGTCTTTTGTTTATCCATCTATCTATTCATTCATGTACTCATTAAGCTGTCATTTTTTTACTAAGAATGAATAAATGAATGAGCAAATGAATGAAAAGTGCATTGGATTAATCTTGGCTGACTATATCTAAAAGCAAAAATTCCAGGTTTGGTCAATGAACATATCTTTGTTTACCAAATTTTGTCAGGACTGGCAGATGCTGGTTTGATGATTTAACAGCTTCTAATAAGGACAACAGTTATTAATTAAAGAAACTATACTTTTGGATTAGATACTGCCTGAAAATTTGATATTCTTTCTTTTAGACTTTGTGCCTCTTCAAATGTGGCCTGAAATTGTTAGTATTTTTACTCTCTCTTATTGTCAATTCATACCAAATTTCTCTAAATTAACAGAAACTCTTTTTGCCAAACCATGATTTAGCCATGGCTTCTCCATTCTGTACTTGTGAACTTGTTTTTTTGAACTAAAATATAGTATTTCACATTTATATCTATTAAATTCCTTCTTTTTAGATGAAATATTAAATAGCAGAGAGCAGATTCCCTAAGACACTTACTTAGAGACCTAATTTCATTAAGAATGCCAAACCTATTACAGTAATAGAAAAATCACAATAACAAGGACATTTGTAGCATAATTAAATATTTTTGCATCTACATAAACAAACTTGATTGTAATATGGCCCCATATTGCTGAGTTAAATCTAGCTTACTTTCTATCTGTGTAAAGAGCAACTTGACTCCTTTACATATGTCATTCCCATTCTCTCATTTATACTATCCCCAGATTGTCTCAGGATCAAGCTGAACTTCAAAGTCAGCTCAGATATTAACTACCCATAACTATCTTACTAATAATATAATTTTGCTGCCTGGAGAATATTATGTCATTATACTTATAAATCAGATTTTGCATATGATATTCAATGGAAATCACCTTTCAGAGGGTCACTTCTTATTTTTTATTTTTTAAAAATTTATTTATTTTAATAAGAATTGCTTTGTGAATCATGTCAGGAGAGAAAAATCAGAACAAAAGGAAAAAAATTATGGGAGACAAAAAAAGAAAAAAAAAGTGAGCATAGCATGTGTTGATTTACATTTAATCTCCACAGTTCTTTTTCTGGATGATATTTTCTGTCTAGTCTATTGGAATTGCTGTGGATCACTGAGCAAGTGAGAAGAACCAAGTCTTTCATAGTTGATCATCACATATTCTTACTGTTATTGTGTATTATGTATTCCTGGTTCTGCTTTTTTTCATTCAGCATCAGTTCATGTAAATCTTTCCAGGCATTTCTAAAATCAACTTGTTCATCATTTTTTATAGAAAAATTATTTCCATTACCTTCATATACTATCTTTATTCAGCCATTCTCCAGTAGATGGGCATTTACTCATTTTATAATTTTTTGCTTCCACAGAAAGAGCTGCTACAAACATTTTTGCACATGTAAGTTCTTTTCCCTCTTTTATGATTTTCTTGGGACACAGACTTAATAGTAGCACCCTTTGGACATAGTTTCAAATTGCTCTCCAGAATGGTTAAATTATTTCACAACTCCACCAACAATACTCCCTTTTTCCCTCATCCCCGCCACATTTATCATTAATTTATTGCATAATGTCATTAATATTAATCTGAGAAGTGTGAGGTGTTTTAATTTGCATTTATCTAATCAATAGTGATTAAGAGCATTTTTCATATGACTATAGATGATTTTAATTTTGACATCTGAAAATTTTTCATATCCTTTGACCATTTGTCAATTGGGGAATGACTTGTATTCTTATAAATTCAGCACACTTCTTTATATATTTTAGAAATGAGATCTTTATCAGAAATATTATCTGTAAAGATGTTTTCCCAGCTTTGTACTTCCCTTTTAATCTTGTTTCTGTTGGTTTTGTTTGTGCAAAATCTTTTTAATTTAATGTAATCAAAGTTGTCCATTTTGCCTTTCATAATGTTCCTGAGTTCTTTGGTCATAAATTCCTCTCTTCTCCAAAGATCTGATAGGTAAATTATCCCTTGTTCTCCTAATTTGTTTATGGTATCATCCTTTATGCCCAAATCATGTACCCATTTTGACCTTATTTTGTTATGCAGTGTGAGATGTGGATCTTTGTCGAGTTTCTGACATATTATTTTCCAGTTTTCAGCTCCTTTCTTTATAGAATCTAGTTCAATCTTATATTATTTTCCCCTTAATAATCAGTACTGCTTCTATCTAAACCATCTATCAATTCCTCCATTTTCTACCATAAAAACCTGAAAAGATTCATTTTCCTTATCTACAGATTAGGTCATATGCTGTACCATTGCTTAATTATCATCTCCATCTTGAATCACCAGCTGCCTTTGGAATATATAGGCATCTCAAACCTACCATGCCCTGTAACAGAATTCATTATCTTTTCCCTTCCAAACCCTTCCCTCTTTTAACTCTCCTATTACTGTTGAGTCTATTACCCTCCCAGACTCAAACTTCAGTGTTATCCTTTTCTCCTCCTTCTTAACCCCTACAAATTCTTTTGGTATTTTAAACTCTTCATAATTTGACTGCTTCCTACCTTTCCAGTCTACTTAGGCTTTTCTTTGTTCCACCCACTTATGAGTCAGCTACATTGTTTCTCTCCCAGACACTCCATCTCCTGTTTTCATGCCTTTGCTGCTGTGCCTAATGTCTAGAATACTCTGCTTTATCCCCTCAGTCTCTTCATTTGCCTAGTTTTCCTTCAAAGCTTAGCTCAAAGCTCATCTTCAGCAAGATACAAAAAAACAAACTTCCCTCTATATGTTGCTTCTTTCACACCTGAGATGATCACCTCTCTGTTGTGTACTTAACTTGTTTACATACAACTTCACACATGAAAATTCAAGTTCTTTGAGAATAAAGATTGGGCTTTTTGGTTTTATTTTTATTTTAGCTTTTGTTTGTTTGTCTAATACATAGCAGGGAATCTGGTACACAGGAACTTTTTCACCAAATGCTTGTTTACTGACTGATTCACATCACAGAAAAATCTGTAGTTTATATTCTTATATGCTTACTCTAGGTTCATAATACTAAATTGACATGCCCATGATATAGAGCTAGAATGTTAGAGTTGGAATTTGAACCTTATTACAAATTACAAATTCAGCACTTTATAGACTATTTTATCCTGCCTTTCATTTTATTTTGTATTGTATTTATATAATTATCCCTACAAGATCATAAACTGAGAGAATCTAAACTATATTTTGCTTAATGCTGTGTCTTATAACAATAGGTTCATAATAAATGTGGAATGAATAAGTGAAATTCAATCACTTGAACCTGAATTATACAAAATTTTGCCTACTTTTATAAAAACAAAAATAATAATATTAATGATAGATGGTATTCATGCAATGCTTTAAGGGAGCCTTTTTTATGTATTATCTCTTTTGATCCTTAGAAACCTAAGCAAGAAATGAAGAAGTCTTAGAAAAATTACTTGGGGTACTAAAGGTGAAGCACTTGGTTTTATGACTTCTTAAGGTTAAGTACTAGGTATCAGGTTTTTTAAGGTTAAGTAAGATATTTACATACTTGATTTCCCTTTTCATCAGTTGTTAATTCCCTTTACAAAAAGCTATTCCTTTGGGGTTTGTCATCTTTATCAACAGAGTGCTAGTCATTAGGCATTCTGATAGCAAGATTAGGAGAAAAGACCAGAGGAAATAAATGTTTATTCTAATTAACCTTAGTAATTTATTTTCAAAGAAAACATTTCTGAAGCACTGAATCACTTATGTCATTTTTTCATACTTAAAATGTTTTTTGATTGTCCTATAGAGAGAAACTGAGAATTTGTCAAGATATTATAATAAGCAATGACTATAATAGGACAATATATCAAATGTGAAGTTAAGAGAAAGATAAGATTCTTACCAAATGAGAGGATTAGTGAAGATTTCATGTAGTTCTATATGAGCTGAGCTTTAAAAAATGGTTGAGTAACTATAGGGACCTGATATCTGCTTCTGCATTACTTCAGAAGTTCTTCCCCTTGGGGGTCCATTAAAAAAAAAAGATGTGTTTTTATTTCAAATACTTAAAGATAGCTATCACATCTGTCTTTGCTTACCCTTCCCTCAGGAATATTCTTCAGACTGTGCTCAAAAAGTTATCAAACTGTGCATACCCTTTGATCCAGCAATGTTTCTATTGGGCCTATTATATCCCAAACAGATCTTAAAGAAAGAAAAGGAAGAAAAAGTAACATGTGCAAGAATGTTTGTGGCAGCCCTTTTTGTAGTGGCTAGAAACTGGAAACTGAATGGATGCCCATCAATTGAAGAATGGCTGAATAAATTATGGTATATGAATGTTATGGAATATTATTGCTCTGTAAGAAACGACCAGCCAGATGATTTCAGAGAGGCCTGGAGAGACTTACATGCACTGATGCTGAGCGATGTGAGCAGAACCAGAAGATACATAGCAAGAACAATACTATATGATGATCAATTCATGGACATGGCTCTCTTCAACAATGAAATATTTCAAACCAATTCTAATTGTTCAGTGATGAAGAAAGCCATATACACCCAGAGAGAGGCCTATGAGAACTGAGTGTGGCCACAATATAATATTTTCATGCTCTCTATTGATGTTTGCTTGCATTATGTTTCCCTTCTCAGATTTTTTTTCTTGTAGATCCAATTTTTCTTGTACAGCAAGATAACTGTATAAATATGTATACACGTATTCGATTTGTCAAGTATTTTAACATGATTAACATGTATTAGACTTCTTGCCATCCAGTGGAGGGGGTGGGGAGTAGGAGGGAAAACTTTGTACCAGAAAGCTTTGCAAGGGTCAATATTGAAAAATTACCCACGCATATGTTTTGCAAATAAAAAGCTTTAATTAAAAAAAAAAAAGAATATTCTCCAGGCTAAGCATTTCTAGACACTTCCATATATTTATTACTTTTCATGAATCATAGTCATAGTCATTTAGTCCCCAACTTGGTCTCCCTTCAGTAGAATACTCTGGTTTATCAATGCCCTTCCTAAAATCTTGCTTATTTGTTTGGCATTTAAAACCCTTTTTGCAGTCTTCTTATACCTTACTCCCTGCCCATCTCCCCCCATATACTCCACAATCCAGTGATCCTGGGCCTCTTTGCTATTTCTCACACACTTTCTCTCTTACCTGTGCATTTTTACTTGCTGTCCCTCCAAGTCTAGAATTAATTCTCTCTCTTCTTATCCCTGCCTCGGTTTCTCCTTGACTTTCTTCAAGTCCCCAATTCAAATCATTCCTTCTACAAAAAGTCTTTCCTAATCCACTTCAATGTAATGCCTTCCTTCATCGATTATTTCTATTTTTCTTATACTTAATCTTATCTGTACACAGTAACTTGCACATCATCTTTCTTGTTAGTCTATGAGCTCCTTGAGAACATCAATGCTTTTCCTTTTTCCTTTTTTTTTTTTTCAATATTCTTAGGACTTAACACCGAACATGCATGATACTTAATAAGCACTTCATAAACATTTTTGATGAATCAGAACTGACCACAGCACTTCAGATGAAACCTTATTAGAAGAGTTCAGAGGAGTCTGATAATCAATAAACAATTATGACACATCTTGTATGTACCAAGTACTGTGCTAAATGCTCACTGACTTTAAGGGCCTTACTGGAGCAAGACATCACACAAAAGGAAGCTGAAAAGGAAGAGCTGGAGGAGGATGAGGGAAGAAACTTAGTGTGAGAAAAAAAAAAAAATCCAAGACGGGGTAGCCAGATGGGAAATGAAGAGAAAACTAGCCAGGGCATTCTCCTTAAATGGAAGTTCTGGGAGGAACTCTCTGTTCTGCCCTTCAGAGGGATCCAGAGACAAAAGGTATTGCTGAGATACAAGTACCAGGGCTGATGTTACTTTATAGTAGGGTGAAAGAGCTATGGCAGATCTCACTGTAGATTGTAGGCATATATTGATATAGGCCAAAATTTTCAATGAATTATTCAAAGTTTTATTTCTATGCTTTGTTGTGGCAGGGAAGTGAGGGATTCTGAAAGATTGTGTTAGTGGAACAAAAAGTTGATAGAAAATGTGTGGGATCATTTAAACTCTGTATGTTCTTCATCTGAGTAGCAGCCTAAATAAGTTTAAGAAAACTTATCACTAGAAAATGGGCTAGCACATGATTTTTTGGGGGTCCATGGCAACTCATTAAATTTTCTTTGAAGTTATGATGGGATTGAGATTTGAGTTCGTGGTTAGAGCACTCACACTGACAAAATCTTGTATCCTTTGAAACATAAGATTTACAGTAGATTTTTGGCTGCTGTTTGATATTGTTATCTCATTTTGAGTTTACAGTCTCTTAAAGTGCCAGGTTTGTTTCAGATGAATTGTTTTCTGGCCACCTTTTCTGGGTCACATACTTGTATAGTGGATTTTTAAAATTTAAATGTAGGATTTTTATAGCAATGAAAAAGGAGGCCAATGGATTAGTAATTGCCTTTTTTTGGTAGTAATACTTTTAATAATCCATTTATATTCTTTTGGACTCAAACTCAATCAATCAGTAAGCATTTATTAAGCTTCTCTGATGTGCCAGGCACTGTGCTAAGTGCTGGGGTACTGTATAGAACTATTAAACCTTTTAGGATATCTTAAAAAACTGATCCTTTAGTGCCTTTAATATTGTGTTCCAATAGCATGAATTTCTTCTTTATGATCAGGAACAGCTTCTTTTCTCCTTTGAATCACAGGCCATAGATTTATAGTTGGAAGAGACCTCAAAGATCACACAGTCAAATCTCCTCATTTTACAGATGAAAAATAAGGCTAGACATTCTCCAATTGATAAATGGTCAAAAGATATGAACAGACAATTTTCAGATGAAGAAACTGAAACTATTTCTAGTCACATGAAAAGGTGCTCCAGATCACTATTGATCAGAAAAATGCAAATTAAGACAACTCTGAGGTACCACTACACACCTATCAGATTGGCTAAAATGACAGGAAATGATAATGACGAACGCTGGCTGGGATGTGGGAAAACTGGGACATTGATACATTGTTGGTGGAACTGTGAACGGATCCAACCATTCTGGAGAGCAATTTGGAGCTAGGTTCAAAAAGTTATCAAACTGTGCATACCATTTGACCCAGCAGTGTTTCTACTGGGCCTATATCCCAAAGAGATTTTAAAGGAGGGAAAGGGACTCACATGTGCAAAAATGTTTGTGGCAGCCCTTTTTGTAGTGGCAAGAAACTGGAGATTGAAAGGATGCCCATCAATTGGAGAATGGCTGAATAAATTATGATATATGAATGTTATGGAATATTATTGTTCTGTAAGAAATGACCAGCAGGATGATTTTAGAGAGGCCTGGAGAGACTTGCATGGACTGATGCTGAGTGAAATGAGCAGAACCAGGAGATCATTATACCCAGCAACAAGACTATAAGATGATCAATTCTGATGGACATGGTTCTCTTCAACAATGATGTGATTCAAACCAGTTCCTATTGTTCAGGGATGAAGATAGTCATTTACATCCAGAGAGAGGCCTGTGGGAACTGAGTGTGGACCACAACACAGCATTTTAACTCTTTCGGTGAATATTTCCATGAATTTTGTTTTCCTTCTTAGGTTGTTTTTTTTTTCTTCTCTTTCTAGATCTGATGTTTCTTGTGCAATAAGATAACTGTATAGATATGTATAGATATATTGGATTTGTCATATAATTTTTCATATTTAGCATGTATTAGATTACCTGCCATCTAGGGGTGGAGGTGGGGAGAAGGAGGGGAAAAGCTTGGAAAAAAGTTTTTTTTTGCAAAGGTCAATGTAGAAAAATCACTCATATGTTTTGTAAATAAAAAGCTTTTAATAAAAAAAAATTAAAAATAAATAAATAGGGGCAGCTAGGTGGCGCAATGAATAGAGCACCAGCCCTGAAGTCAGGAGGACCTGAATTCAAATATGACCTCAGCCACTTAACACTTCCTAGCTGTGTGACCCTGGGCAAGTCACTTAACCCTAATTGCCTCAGCAAAAAAGCTAAATAAATAAATAAATACTACCAGACAGTAAAAAAAAAAAAAATAAGGCTAGAGAAATTAAATGTTTATCCAATGCCAGATAGGTAGTAAGTGACAGAGGCAGGATTTCAAGCCAAGTTATCTAATTCCAATTCTACTGTTATGTTTGCTTTATCCTACTTCTTCTTTTATGTACCAATTCCATTTTTTAAGAATTGTATATTGTATTTTGAGGTGTGAAACTCTAAATATGGTGATTCACTATATTGACAATGAAAATGGGTCTTTTAATATTGCAACACTTGATATTTATTTTATGCTCCTTCCACTTGCATCTCTAAATTTTCAAGAGATAATCTAAATTAATGGGGTCTCTTCCCATGCTTTCTGTAGAGTTGCTTTTCTCTCCATGGCTTTTTCTTCATATTAAAAGCTGATACAGTGAATAGAGCACCAGCGCTGAAGTCAGGAGGACCTGAGTTCAAATCTGGTCTCAAACACTTAACCTTCCCTAGCTGTGTGACCCTGGGCAAGTCACTTAACCTCAATTGCCTAAGGAAAAAAGAAAAAAAAAAGAGCTGATACTTCTTACATTCCTATCTATACACTTTTTCATCATAGTGTTTTGCAGATGAACTGCTATTCAAAACTGGTATTTCTGTGTATTTTTAGGACTCTGATTAACAAGACCAAGTGTTTGCTAGCTGACACAGTTTCTGAGCTCTTCTGGCCTCCTTGTTATGGCAATTGTTGTAAATGTTAAACTTTTCAAAGAAATTGTAGTAATCAAAGGGAATTATTTTACTTTCATTTATTACTATGTTTTCATATTTTGTAGCAGGTTTAAACAGCATAGTTTGCTTGTAGAATCAGTATGAGCAGTGTTGTCTCATCTTGATTTTTTTCTCTAAGTTGATATTGATTTTGATTGCAGCTAGCTGATAGTTAGATTGCACATAGATAACTGATTCAGAAATAATTTATCAGGAATCAATTGCTTTCCTAACTGCTAAAACTAGAGTTAATTTCATTTTTGTAACTTTGGTCAGTGGCTGCCATATCTAGTAATTTACTGAGTCTTTTCTTAGAGCATTTATCATAAATAAGCATGAAATCAGCTTCTGGGTACTTCACAGATCTTTAGCTTATTTTATTTACTTCTCAATAATTTTTCACCGCAATTCTCTCCTATGTCTACATTCACATTGAAGTTACTGATTACAAAAGCATTTCATTTTTTGGTCTGGATGATACTATTTACTAAACTATAGAGAATAAAAAATATAGAGAATATAGAGAATAAAGAGGCTGAACCAGATGGCCTTTGAAGTATTTTCCAGGTCTATATCTAGGATACTATGATCAAACTATTCAATTATCAATAACTAGTAAAACATAAAACAGGAGGCATGTATTCTTCAACATTTTTCTAATGGATATGGAGGATCTTATGAACAATCCAAATAGAAGAATGATTCCTTATGCAAATAGTTAAGTTTCTTCAAGTTATCTTATTTGTGGGAAACAGTTCCTGTTGAGTTCATTTCAATGATTCCTGGAACATTTCAAAAGCTCTTTAAAGACCTAAATAATGACTACAAAAATACTAATCTGGGAATCTTATAGAAGATCAGATTTAGAGGTAGAAGAAACATAATAGGTCATCTAACCTGATCCCCTTATTTAATAGACAAAGAAATGGAGGCCTATTGAGCAAAGTAACTACTGAATTTTCTCTCTCCCAAGTTACCAACAATATTTAATTGCCAAACCCAATGGCCTTTTCTTGCTCTTTACCCTTCTTGACTTCTGTGGAGTCTTTGACAAAAATCAGTCACTCTCTTCTAAGTGTTTTCTTCTCTCCAGATTTTCTTATTAATGTTGTAACTTGTTATTCCTCCAATCTGTCCTCCCTATTTTTAGTCTCCTTTGTTGAATTATCATCAGGGCTACAATCACATCACTGTGGATGTCCCCAGTGATTATGTCTGAAACTCTTTTCTCTTCTCCCTCTCTATTATCTCTTTTTGAATTCTTCCAAAAGAGCCTATTTAGATGGAGATAAGTCCATATCCTTCTTTGAGGTTTCATCTGGAGGCATTATACTTTTAGTGTCTTTAGGATTTGAGGTCTGTTCTTTATATTATCTCACTTGGTGATGTAATGTGTTCCCCTAAATTCTATTATTATTGATATAATTTTTCATATATGCAGCCCAAGTCTTAAATTATATAGACATCTAAAACTCAACCACAAACAGAACATCATTTGCCCCCACAACTAGCCCTCTTTTGACTTTCTATTACTACTGAGAGTGCCAATCTGCCCAGTTGCCCCTGCTTGCTATTTCTGTGCCATCCTTTCCTCACTCACACTTACCCCACATCCTCAATCTATTGCTCTGTCTTGCCATTTCTACCTTCACAATATTTTTTGTATATATCATCTTCTCTCTATTCACATAGCTGCTGTCTTAAAGGAAGCTCTCATCATCTCATTCCTAGACTACTGAAATAGTCTTCTAGTTGTTTTTTTCTGCTTCAAGTCTCTTCTCATTCCAATCATGAGTGATTCCTCAAAGTATAGATTTGACTATATTTATACATATATATATATATATATATATATATACATATATGTATATGTATATATAGAAAGTCTCTTTTCTCTCTTTCTTCCTCTCTCTCTATATATATGTATATATACATATATGTATATATGTATATATAAAACACATATAGTCCTTTTTTCTTGAGGCAATTGAGGTTTAATGACTTGCCCAGGGTCACACAACTAGGAAGTGTTAAGTGTCTGAGACCAGATTTGAACTCAAGTCCTCCTGACATCAGGGCTGGTGCTCTATTCACTACCCCAACTTGTTGCCCCAACATATATAGTCTTTATATTTCTCTCTATATATTGATATATAGTCTTTATATCTATATCTATGTATCTTATGCACACCCATCATCATCAACACACACACATACAAACAGACATTGCACAACACTCAGACTCTGATTTTTTATTATCTCTAGGATCAAATATAAAAACCTCTTTTTAGATTTTTTTTTTAAATTATATATAGCCAGCACCATCCTGTCTTTTCAGGCTCCTTATACTTTATTACTCTTTATATAGCCTATAATCCAACAATGAACTTAGTATCCCACTTCCTGATTCTACCTTTTCACCATCTATCTTCTATATCTGGAATTCTCTCTTTTCTCCACTCTGCTTCTTGACTTTCATGGCTTTATTCCTACTTGAGCCTAAAACTTCCCCAGAAAGCCTTTCCCCCTCACCTCTCTACCCTTTACTGCTAGTCACAACCTCAGAGAATACTGGTATAGATTTTGTATGTAGAGTTTTTTGAATTTTGCTTCCCCTACTGGAATATGAGCTTTTTAATGAAATGACTGTGTGTTTGTTTTTCTTTTTATCCCCAGTGCATATGCATTTTTAGTGCTTAATAAATGTTTGTTTGTTGACAATTGCCTATGGTCATATGGGAAGTAAGCAGTAAATCTAAGACTTTGGTCTAGGTCTTTGCATTCCAAATACAGAGTTTTTCCCCAATGTTTCCTAATCTCTCAAAAAGAATTTATGGGGTGCTCAGAAAGGATTAGCACCTCTAGAATGAGGGTATCCTGAATTCTTTCCAGGGATAGTCATCCACCTTTGGTATCCACCTGTCACCCAACTTTCATCTTAACCTCTTAGAATCTGTAACATGCACAGTGGTCACATCTCAATCAAACCATTTCAGCAGACAGGATAAATCAGGTTGAGGGTAACCAATAAACCTCAAATCTGTTCTGGGGAATTTCTATTCCAAGTATGGGAAGACTTACCCTGGCAGAGTAAGTTGATAAGAACAATTTGTTCCAATGGCTATAAAAGCAATTGAAACAAATGCTATGGAGAGCTTAGAGCTTGGTCAAAATCAAAGAAGTCAAGGTCATTCCCTGCATCCCTGGACTTTGATTACTCTGGAAGAGAGAATGATACTGATGACTTTGTGTAACTCTGCCTTACTTAAATTGAATTCATGAGTAAATTATCATCCTGTGATGTCACTGGTCCTCTTCAAAAACTGCAAACAACAACAATGTCTAAAGAATCAAGTGATGAAGAATAATACATGGTGTCTAGAATATGACATACATTTGCATGGGAAGTCCATTACACTAATTTACCATTATACAAAACTTGGCTAGACATGGCAAATGGACTAGACCCAGAATTGAACTGAATTGAGGAGGAGAAGAATGATCTAGATTGCTTTGGGGAAATGGTACAGTGCTTTTGATCCATAACAATTTGCTTCCTTGAATATTTTTAAAATATAAAAATAATTATTTTAATAAGTATGATAATAATGTGATAAATGATAAAATTTTAAAATATGAAACTATTAAAGCATGAAATTTATAAGGCACAGTGACATTCTTCTGTGTTTGAGAGATGCATAGACTCAGTCACTTTTGGATTGACTTCTACTGTCTCCCATGATTTCCTTTAGGACTGACTACTTCCTGCATTCATTAGGAGAGTTTTGTGTAAAATTTGTCAGGATTGGCTAGAAACCTAGATTAGATAGATATATAGTTTCCTGGTGATAAGATATGACTCTGAGTCATGGAATACCATGAAGACATCAGAATCACAATTGCAGGTCATTGTAAAGATAGGAAAAGGACAGATGGTTTGTGTGAAAAGGCTAAAACATATTCCTAATGATAACTTAACTTGCAAAAAGTGATGAAAGAAACATCATGAAGACTATGTGATCAGACTTGATCAAATAGTAGTGAATTTCAGTGTATTAGCCCTGAAATTCGCAAAATAAAATACAAGAGGGGTTAAAACAGGTTGAGAAATATTCTTTGAAGGCTTTGTGGGAAAACACCAGTAAGAATCATGAAGAATAAGAAAGCAATCATTTGTATCAATGAGTGTAGGGAGCACCAACAAGGAGGAAATTGTGGCTCCATCTAAGCATTGGTGTATGGAGATCACTGCAGAAGTTTTCATTTCTTGTTATTCAATTTTAGATTGTTAGTTTCTACTCAATATTCTAGCCTGCTCAGATCTTTATGAATCTTGATTCTGTACCCCATTGCTAAATCTTATCCAAGTATAAATTTGGCTGGTAAGGCAACAACATTTCATTGAAAAGTGAGACAGTATGTTAGAAACTAGGTCCAAACGTATTCTGTGGTCACAAACAATTTTGAATCTTGGCCCCATCAAGATTATCTAATATCCTATCTCCCTGAACCCAGAGATTTTGGGAAATAGAATAAACCAAAGCACAAAAACAGATGGAAGATGGAAAACTATATGAACTGATAATCTAGAAAAGATATTTGTGAGAAGAATTGGTGTATATTAAAGTGATTCCCCCAAACTTGCAGATATTTAGGTAGTTTGCAAGCAGCTAAAACCAAACAAAGCTCTCTTATTTTTTTATTTTGAAAGAGATTTTATCTAGTAATATAATGATCTCACATAAGTTATAAGCCTTCATCTTTCTGTTGAGTATCCTTTAGTGGTTTAAGCAATTATCTCTGTCAATTCTTCTTCCTCCTCTTCCCCCCAGTTTAGCAGAAAATAAGTGCAAGCTGGCATTTTTATATGAGAACTGGATATTTTTATTTTTGAAGTGTTTTCTGAGAACTTCATTACCCCCTAGGTAACCATTCCAACAGTGTTAGTAACTTGACACTGTAAAAATGTTTTGTTTCTGATAATTTTGCAGAACTTCAATGACTGTTGTTTTATTGTACAACTTCTGCTAATGTGGGAGGAATTGTTTTGTATGAAGCTATGCTCTCTGACAAGAAATAGTAGGTTAGAAGTTGGACAGGGATCACTTTATTACTGTTGCAATAATGTTTTACATTTCTGCAGGGCTTTTCAAATAAGAACACTTTCCAAATCATGATAGGCAGGGATAACGATTCATTATTGAAATATAGCAAGTGCTTTAATGTTCCACAATCGCATATAACCTTTAAGGGCAGGAGGTAAAGGAACAGAGGATTATAGTTCCAGGGGAAATAATAAACCATTTTACTTACAAGATGATTACTGCAAAGAGCTCAAATCACTTTCAAGGTTCTCTTCCACCTTCTTCACCCAATTTTTACTACATTCATCAGTCTGTTACATAACAGGTAGAAGACAGTCACTGTGACATTCACAAACCTGGAGAATTGGGGTTCAGGAAGATTCTGATTCGGGAAGAACCTAAAATACTCAGTCTTATGGCCACAAAATAGTTCAGGGTCTCTTTTGTTCCTGAATTCTGTCCATGGGACCATGCAGTAGATAAGCTTAATTCTTGTACATAGTCCAATTACTGAGAATTCTTGTTTGATATTATTTAGTAAACATTTATTAAACACTTACTGTTACCGGGAACTGTACTAGGTGCTGGAGAAGTAAAAATTGTATCTGAAATACAATCTTTCCTCCACAGAGTTTATAGTCTAGTTGGGAAAGATAATGAGTACACAGATAACTATAACACTTCTCAGTGTCCTTAGTTGGATTTTCTTTCAGATTATACCCTCCAACTATAGGTATCCCTCAGCATTCTCTCCTGGGTCGTCTTCTCTTCTCCTTCCTTCTAACCAAGATATCCCTTTGGTATCTATCCCAGAGATCATTATACACAGCAACAAGACTAATTGATGATCTATTCTGATGGACATGATTCTCTTCAACAATGGGATCTTTCAAACCAGTTCCAATTGTTCAGTGAGGAAGAAAGCCATACACACCCAGGGAGAGGCCTGTGGGATCTGAGTATGGACCGCAACATAGCATTTTCATGCTTTCTGTTGATGTTTACTTGTATTTTGTTTCCCTTCTCAGGTTTTTTTTTTCTTGTAGATGGGAATTTTCTTATACAGCAAGATAAATATATAAATATGTATACTTATATTCAATTTGTCAGTTATTTTAACATATTTAACATGCATTGGACTACCTGCCATCTAGGGGAGGGGGTGGGGAGGAGGGAAAAATTTGGAACAGAAAGCTCTGCAAAGGTCAATGTTGAAAAATTACCCATGCATATGTTTTGCAAATAAAAAGCTTTAATTTAAAAAAAAAAGATATCTACCCTGGGCTCGCTTCTTTTCTCTCTCTATACTACTTCTCTTGGGGATCTCACCAGCTCCCATGAATTTAATTACCATTTATATGCTGGCAGTTCTCAAATATACCTTTCCTGCCCTAACTTCTCTTCTAGTCTCAAACGATGTCTAGTAGACATCTTAAATTTAACTTGTCTAAAATTGAACTCATCCTCTTCCCCCTAATCCTTTCCTATATCTTAGGTTTCCTATTCCTGTAGAGCAAAGTTTCTTAATTTGTGGGTCACCACCTACATAGGGTTGTATAAAAATGTGAGGATCACAAAATTATGATTTATTATTAGTAGATGTTTGGTTTGTATAACCATTTCATATATCTATATGCTTGGGGTCACATAATTTCTCTGGTGAAAAGGAGTCAAAGGTGTAAAAAGTTTAAGAAGGATTGTTTTAGAGGCCATCAAACTCTGGTGGTTCCCTATTGTTTCTAGGATGAAATACAAAAATCCTTTGGTGTTCAAAACTCTTCACAATCTAGCTCCATTTTACCTTTCCAGTGTTTTTACATTTTTGACTCCTGCCTCTTACTCTGATCAGCATTAGTGATACTGGCCTATTTCCTTTAGAACATACAAAACACTCTATTTCTCAATTCTGTTCCTTTTCTTTGGCCATCCTCTACAACTAGAACACTCTCCCTCTTGCCTTACCTCTGGCTTCTTTTAAGTTCCAATTAGAATTAAATATTCTGGATGCCTTTCTTATTTATTGTGTATATATATATATATACATATGTATTTTTTATTTGTTGCATGCCTCCCAAAACTATGAGCTTCTTGAGGGAAGATACTCTCTTTTACCTCTTTGCCTGGCACATACTAGATACTTTATTTCTACTAACTATAAAATACTGTACATATTAAATTTCATTTGCATTCATTAATGCAAAGTACTCTTCCCCCATCTTGTGAAACATGCTCAGTAACCAGTCTTGGATTTGGGAGAACTTGCAAAAGTTTTTTGTGTACTTACTTTATTTTTTATTTTGGGGGATTAGGGTTGCCAACCATGGAAGTAGGGATTTATAGTGTGAGATGGAGAAAAGTCCATTGATTGTGGAACTGGAGGAGCTAAAAACTTATTGGATATTAAGCTCTGAGCTCCTTAATGGACTGTTTTTCCTTTCTTTGCAATCTCAGTGTTTATCACAACACATGGCACATAGCAGGTACTTAACAAATGCTTGTTGACTAACTATTGACTGATTGGACATAGAAAAGTTAGCTACTTACCCCTTATCAATGTTTCCCTTTTGTTATTGGGAGCATGTTAAGCAGGGGCTTCTGAGGGGCCCAACTCCTAAACCTCCCTTTATCTGTCCTAGGCCAACCTAACTTGGGGTTTGCATTCTTCACTCTTGCTCTTTACTAAGCTAAAGCAAGTAAATACCCCTCCTGAGAATGTGTAGAGACCAGAGGCAACCTCATGAGGAGGAAAGGTCCCTCAGTTAGCAGGGCAGCAGGAGAAGTTTCTACATGCAAGAGGACTTCCATATAACAAATATGATGATGGATCCAAGGCAGGCATGTTTGGCCATCTGATAAGTACTAAGTACTGCTTGTTAAGAGCCTAGCTAAAGTGAAATGTAAAAGGTATAATTAGTTGTCATGTAAACTACTTTATGTTCTGTTGAATTTGGGGCATTCTTCTCTCAGCTGATTGTAAAGGTATTAATATTCAATTTAAAGTCATTCCCTTAATTTATGCTCTGAGTATTTAAAGTTCTATATTCCTTTTGTGTATAATAATAAATTACCTGTTCCATATTTGATTCATTGTGATTGTACACTGAAAATCTTATTTTATTCCTTCTTTTGGGGGAAAATCTAGACACAAGTCTAAACTTAAACTTAAAGACTTCTTCTCTGGGCCCTCAGATGAAATATTTAATGAACCAATGAGTATGGAAAAGGAACATTTCACTGCCCTCCATTAAAGGCAGACACCTCCAAGACTATATCTGATCTAGTACAAGCTTGGGCCTAGAACAGGGAGATGGAGGTGTTTCAGCCTCTCAATTTAACCAGTGGTTCCTCATTGTTAGATTATTTTATTTTCCTGAGAATTTGTCTTTGAAAAAATAGAAAGGTAAATGGAGGAAAGGAATAAACATTAAATATCTCCCATGTGCCAGGTCTTGTGATAATCACAATAATCCTGTGAGACAGATACTATTACTTCCATTTTACAGTAGAGAAAATGGGGACAGACAGAGGTTAAATGGTTTGCCCAGGGTTTGAACTTGTAACTTCCTGACCTCAGGTCCAGCATTCTATCCACCAGGTGACTAGTTGCCTCTGAAAGAAAATTTCCATTTCTACTGTTAGCATTTTCCTCCCTCCCTCCTTCCTTCTTTCTTCCTTTCCATTTCCAAAATGAGATGTGGACCACAAATCTTACAGACCAAGTTGTGCTTTTTCCACGCAAACCATTTCCACTTCAAGTGGCTACTGTCAGAAAGCACAAGACAGCCCTCAGATCGACTGTCAATCAAAGGATGTCACAGTGCAATAACCGAAAAAAGAAAAAAAAATTTTTTTTAAAGCTTTCAAGGTGTGTTTCCAATATTGGCCACAAGGGGGCATGTGCGCAATGCCTGTAATTTCATTAGCAGCTGGAACAGTCAGTGAGATGCCCACTGCTTGTTAGCAGGAGGAGAGTGGCTAAAGCATTTAGATAGCCAGTCGTCAAAGAGAATAAGGAAGAAGTTTAGATTTATGGGGTGGGAGAAACTCAGGAGAAGATGAGTGACAGCCATGGGAAGTGAACAATAACTGTATAATGATCTGTACTGACAAGTAAGGGTAAGTACTTGGCAAACTTGAGTTAGCTATATGACCATATGACTCCTGTCACTTTAGAAAAGAGAACATAATTCTGTCCAAGATCTGGTTCCTAGATTTGAGTTGTTAAGAACTTCAGAGATCATCAAGTCTAATATTTTCATTTTTTAGATGAGGAAACCGAGGACTAGAGTGATTTGTCGAAATTCAAACAGATAACTCTGAGAACTAGTATTTCAAATCTGTTCCCCTGGCTTTAAATTCAGTGTCTTTCAGTTTTTATTTATAGTAGGAATTTGATGAACTCCATATTATATTCTCTTTCTCTCTCCCTTTCTCTCTCCATTCCTCTCTTTCTCTGTCTCTTAAATTAGCTATTTAGGTGAAAGACTTAGTCTTGCAACTGTATTTTTTTTTTATTTGGAGTAGGCCACACTGTTCTCTTGTATAGGAAGTATAGTATATTTAAAAGTGCTCAAGGGCAAATTTCAGGAGATCTCTGGCCAGATTCTGGCTTACAGTTAATTTCACAATGAGATCTTAAGCAAATCTCTGAATAATTATCGGTCTTTGTTTCTCATTCTGATGAGCAGGCTGGACTAGTTTGCTCAATGTCATTTCCAGAGCTCTGACTATAAAATTGAACATGTGTAACATTAGGAGATGTTGCAAATACAGTACAACAAGAGAGAACAACAGATCAATCACATTAATTCTTATTAAAGGAGATATTTATGGAAGTTTTCTATTTTCTGAGGAAAATAGTTCTAGAGAACTTTAAAAGTTTTTTCAATGACCCTCCTAATCTCTTAGAAAGCATTTTCAGAATTTTTTCATTTGTCTGAAGAATGTAGTTTCTTTTCTACCAGATTGTAGTCAAAGATCTGATAGAACATTTCCTTGATTTCTTTCCTTGCTACATATCAATGACTTATTTCTAGATAAGGTTGTGCCATCTTTTAGTGTTTGTCCTGCATGACAAACTCATTTATGTCATGGCTTTACTGTTGACCTGAAATATGTGCAGGATGAAGGGGGAACCTCTCATTCTTTGACTCCCTGCCTAGCTCCTCATCCTTTTGGCATAGGCATTCCCCATGGCTCTGCCCTTTGTCTCTTCTCTATACACTCTTTTCCTTTGTCATTCAACAATTATCTCACTATAGATGACTTTCAAATCCTAATCTTACCCTCACTCCAACTCTCTTTGCAGCTCCAGACCCATATCTACAGCACCTATAGTCCTACAGCACCTCAAAGTTAATATCCCAAACCTAGCTTATTAGACCTTTTCTCATTCTACTTTTACTCTGTCAACAGTACTATTATTTACAGAAGTTCCAAATCTTGCTGTTACCTTTGGTTCTTTATTCCTCACTGCTAATACCTAATCAGTTACTAAGTTTAAAAGATTCTTTTTGTACATTTCTTGTTGCATCTGTTAAGTGACATCCCAAATGTATCTTGCATCTCCTCTCTGTTTCTACTACTAACCAGCCACTTGTACTATTCTAGCAGTCACCCTACAAAGCTTTCTCCACATTGTTCTCTTCCTACTCCAATCCATTCCTTTTACTGCTATTGAACTAATCTTTATGATTAGCCCTTAGATCTGGGTTACATTCCTTTTTACAAAGCACTTAAATGGTTCTCTGTTGCCTAATTAAATTTTAAACACCCTAGTCTGGCATTCAAGGCTCTTCACAGTCTATTTAATCTAACATTATATTAAACTATTTCCTTATACCATAAACTCCAGTTTGCTTTTCTGCTCTGGTCCTTGATCCATGGAACTCTGTCTCCTGCCTCTTTCAGCTCCATCTGTTGCTAAATTGTTGATAATTTCTAATTATCCCTTAACACTTAACAAAGAGCCACCTCTTTGGGAATACTTATCAGATTCTTCTTTACGTGTCCCTTGCTTTACATGTCATTCCCCTGGAAACTCTTTTCAACTTTATACGCATTTTTCATGTATCTTTTTCTATAGTTATTTTCTATAGAATCATAGCATCTTCCCAAGATGTATGGGCAATATGTATCTCTCTCAAAGGTTATAAGCAAAACAAAGGCAAGTTTTCTGTCTTATCTAAACTTTTTATCTTATCTAGTCTCTAAGATAATGCTTTCTACATGATAGGCATTTAATACTTTAAAAAATTGAACCAAATTGATTGATTTCTGAATAGAATTTTGAGGAAGTTGACAGGTGATAGGAAAATCTGGTTGAGGCTTATACACTTGAAATAGAATAAAAGACAAAAAAGGGAAGTTTTTACAAAAATGTGGACAGTCCTTTCTATAGTACATTTTAGAAATTCAGCTTCTTCTGTTCAAATCATTAATTTAGAGCTGCTGAGATCATCTTGGTTCATGCCCTCACTTTACAAATGAGGAAACTGAGGAGCAGAGAGATGAAGTGATTTACTTAACATTCACACAGGTAGTAAATAGCAGGAACTAGTATCAGAACCCAGATTTTCTGACATCAAATCCATTACTTATTCCATTAGAAGATTAGGTAATCAAGGAATGGAGTTTAAAACATCACACACACTAGATTACTGGCAAGTGATCTTCTCAGTCCTCTGATAACTCCTGGAAGTAGGAGTAAATTCTCCAGTAAACTCCAGGTGGATTAATCTGTGGAGCATATGGATCTGAGGAGAATAAAATGGAATTTTCTAAATGCAGTCTTTAACATAAGGAAAATTCATTTCTAAACTAGGATTCATATTCAACCTGGAATGGATACTCATCCTAGCATGGAGCCAATAATATAATCCTGTAAGATTCCAACATAGTGAAGTCAGAAATACCTTGCATTGAGAAGGGAATTGCAGGGGAAGTGCCCCACAGCCAACAACTTTGGCAGATTTGTGGGTGGAAACTATTTTCTGGCCATCTCAAGGAGACATTTATCACCTTCTCCCCCAAAAGGCTTGAGACTGGTCATTAACGCACTATTGGGTACCTGCCCTCTTGGAGGGAGCAAAGAGAAGGAGGGTCAGGAACATAAGATTCAGTGTCTCTATTGACAGTTTCTCCATGTACAGCCCTCCTTCCCAGCTGCTTTCAGAACCCTAATGCCAAATGCAATGTGGATATAAGAGAACAAATAATCAAGCACAACTGACTGAAATGTTTAACTGCCCAGTGGGATTCAAGAATTATTTCAAAAAGCCTGCTTGGATGATTTAGGGAAAAGGATGGAAAAAATGGGAAATGGTCCTGGCCAGAGATGGGACTAGCAATGACCCTGAGCAAAACTATGAAGTTGGAAAGGCTATCATTAGTGCCCCTGACATCTTTTTGCATCTCTCCTTGTTGCTCTCCCTTCCCTCTAGTTCCCTATCAAAACTTGCCCTGGAAAAGATCTATTAACTGTCACTTAGACCATACTTAGAGAGAATTGAAGTCATTGTGCTACCTTTCCTGGACATTAATATTCAGGTTACAGTATTGCAGCACTCAGTTATTGAAGTACTACAATGAATGAGTGAATTTAAAAAAAAAAAAAAGCATTTATGAATCCAAGTGCTATGCTAAGTACCAGGACTATAAATACAAAAGCAAAGAGATTCCTTGTCTTCAAGGACCTTACCTTTTAATAAGAGGAGTAACATATAAGGAAAGGATAACCAGGGCATTTTACTCCTGATAATTATTAAGATAATGAGTGATAGAGGTTAAGAATGACACACCTCTTCTAGGAAAATTGGCAGAATCCCAGAACAGGATATTGAGGATAGTGATGGAGGAAAGAGAGAGGTAAATCAGGGTCAGAAAGGCAGTTGGCTAGGCTACAGAATCAGTCTAAGAATAAGGAGTGAGGTGAAGTATTGCTTAGTGCTTGTCTGAAACAGTAGGCCACGAAGAGGTCTACAATCAGGACCATAGGCTATAGTTCACAAAGGGAGACATCACTCTCTGTTGGTGGAGAGCCACCAGGGAAGGCATTATTCCAAGTTTGGAAAACTTCAAAAAACTAAGAACAGGTCAGGGATATTTTTTTTTTTTTGTGTGTGTGTACATGCTTTTTAGAAAGGGCCTTTACCAGGAACAACTTATATTAATGATTCCTGGTGATGATAATAAAGGTGATATGTAGATTTTCAGGGATAAGACTACACTCAATTTTTCTTCTATATCCATGGATTTTCAGACATGCTTTAATTAGAATTCTGTGTTCAAAAACTACTTCAGTTATGGGAGTGAGAATGAAGGAGCAAAAGGAGTGAGAAATAACAGTATCTGTGGCATACTTTAAGAAATCTGAGAAATCTTGGGAGTTGGGAAGGGGAGAGGCTGGTCAAAGGCTGTGATGGAGAAGCTATTCCCCCAGCATCTGGAGGAACGCTATTTCCAGATACAGGCATTTCAGTCGGGCTGTTATTCATCACACCCTGGACACACAGAGTTCTATTTGTGAAATGAATGACAACTTGGGGTAATTTGAGAGATTACTGTGGAGAGAGACACCAACAAGGGCATTTCTCTTTATGGAGTTGACCTCCACAGTGGTTTTCCTATTATGAAACATACTACTCTGGGGCTAGGGTGACTAGAAAGCCAGACAAAAAGTCTCAATTGTGCCCCCTGCAGGTATTGAATAATTTCCTTGCAAATACAAGGTGCAAGTAGTGCCCATCCAACTTGGAATTACAGCTAGGAAGGACAAATAAAGGGGATTGCTCAATACTTTGCAAACACAGCGTTACAAGGAAGCTCCATCACTTAAAATCTTGGCGTCCTCCAGCTATGTCTTCCTCTGCTTGCACTGATTCTTACTCCCCAAATTTCACCTGCCTGTGGGATCAAGCACCTGTGACAGACGGCCCCAGGGGGAGAGGGGCAGACAGGGCTTCCTAAATCAGGTCATTCCCCCCTCCATTGACTGCTGACATTGGGTCCCTGCGGGACTAAAAGGAAGGTTTTCTGAAAGGGGGGGGGATTCTCCGTGACTACCCTCTTCTCCTCAGGGCCCGGGTTCCCCCTTCAATTCAATCACTGAACCTCTCGTCCACCTTCCCTCCAGCACCCCTCTCACGCCTTCAAGTCAGCCTTCAGAACGCCCGTCCCCGCGCCCCCTCCCTCTGGCCCCCATTCAGTTCCACAAGGGCTGCGGCGAAAACCCGGAGCCTTGGAACAGTGCATTGAGGCAAAGGAGCCCAGCCCACCCAGTGGCGCGCGGCTAGGCGCCAGGGCCAGGACTTGGGGAGACAGCGGTGGCGGCGGTGACAACACTGAGCATGCTCTGTAGCGCCAGCGTCTGGGGGCGGGGGAGGGGTAGGAAGGAGGGGATCCAGAGCACCCGGGCGGCCAGCTCAGTCTGCGCGGGGCAGGCGCTCAGGGTGGATGTTCCTGCTGCAGCTGCTGAGGCGGCGGCGGAGGCTGCAGCAGCAACAGTGGCGGCAGCAGCAGCAGTGGCGGCGGCAGCAGCAGTAGCAAGCGGCGGCGATCCCCCGTGCCTGATTTGGGGCTTCGGGTTGGGGGCGGGAGAGAAAAGAAGAAAAGAGGAGGGGGCTGTGGTGAGCTGTCATCCCCCGAGGGGGAAGGCGCTGTCTTCTCCACCCAGCGCTTTTTTTTTTTCTTCTTTCCCATTTTTCTTTCTTGGTATCCCTTGCTCTGCCGCCTCCCTTCCTCTGCTTTTTCTGCACAGTGCTCACTTCATGAGCCGGGGCCCGGGTTTTGGGAGGCGGCAGCAGTGGCAGCAGTTGCTTTGGTAGCGGCAGTCGCCCTCGAGGTATCTCATAGTCTAGGCGGCTGCTGGTAGGACTCCTCCGCCGCCTGGACGGCCGCCCGGATTGAGCTCGGCTGCTACCTTTGGGGGCACTGGTCACTTTTCTTCCTTCCCCGTGGGACGCGAGCTGCCGGAGCTGAGGAGCGGGCGTCGGCGGAAGGGCGTGCGGTCACCGCACTCCATATTATCCTTGTTTGGGGGTTCGATACTTTTTTCATTTTTCAAAGGGGAGGGTGAGCGACAGAGGAGGTGGGCGCCGCCCCCGCCAGTCCAGAGGTCCTGCCACCTATTTGGCAGAGCCATAGTCTTCCTCCCACCCCCCGGGGCCGGTCCGGGAGCAAGCCAAGAGCTGAGAGGATGGAGGAGAAGTACCTGCCCGAGCTGATGGCGGAGAAGGACTCGCTGGACCCCTCCTTCACTCACGCGCTGCGGCTGGTGAACCAAGGTAAGTATTCTGCGGAGCGGCCCTCCTCGACCCCCACCCCCGCCCCCAGGACCCGGGGACCTAACCTCACGACCTTCGCCCCTTTGGGGAGTTAGGCAGGGACGACCGTTAACGAGTGTACTGTAGCCGTTGAGAGCGGGGACAGGGAACTAAGTATTTTGGGTCAGGGGATTGGAGAAAAATCTTGGGGGAACAGGAGGAGATGAGGGAGAAACTTGGAGGGTGTCAAAGGACTTGGAGGAGGATAGTGGAAATTTGGTCGGAGTACTTGGTTTAATCTGGAAGACATGAAGGGAGGTGCTTAGGAAAGAAATAATCTATTGTGGGGATCAGAGAGAAGGGCTTGGGGGGACTGGAGACCAGGGAGAAATCTGGGAGACTTAGAAGGTATTTGGATAATAGGCTAGGGGAAAATACGACAATGATCCTTAGAACCTAGGAGAGAGATTGAGTTGGATACGGATTGGAGAAGCAGGATTTGGGAAATCTGGATGATGGGAGAGAAGGTGCAAACGGAACTGAGGGACTTAAATCTGGGATCTTGGTAGAGAAAACTGAAAGAAGATTGGGGAACTTGTTAGGGGGTACTAACTGAAGGGAATGATCAATGTCCTTCCAGCTAGGAAATAATGTGTTGGCTGAAATTGAAGGTCCTTAAGGGATGAAGAAGTTAGGGATTCCCCTAGGAGAGGGACGTCAATGAGGTTTAAGGATAAGGACCAGTGTTCTGGGACTGTCCAGAGTGAGATGAAGTTACTATCTCCGTTTCATCCCTGCCCTGGGTTTCCTGGATTGGGTATAGAAGAGAAGTGATAAAGGAATTTTTAAAGACTAAATCCCCCGGGGGGGTGCCATTAGAAGGGGGGGATAGGAGGGCAGGTAAAGGACAAGGAAAAGATACTGAGGTATCTTTTCAGTGCTTTGGGGGTTTGGAACGTCCGGGGAGAAAATTGTTTCAGGTATCATTTTAGTAACGCTTCAGTTTAGGGCAGAATAATAATGGTACTTGGAAGGCATGGGGGGGGGAGGAAGAAGGTTTTGTAGAGAGAGTAACACCTGCTAAGGACAGAAATTTCCTTGGCTGTGTTCATCTCAAATGTTTTTTTACAGGCAGTCTGCAGGGATGAATGATGAATTAACCCTTCAGCAAGCAGTCCACTTCTCTACGGCCCTTTGTGCTTTGTAGTAAAATATACTGCCCATAAAGAGGGGTTCTGGAGCCACTGATTTTTCTCCTCAATGTGTTAGCATAAATTTTCCCCGAAGTATTTTATTTTGTGTGAGCTTTGTCATATGCAAAGGGCCATTATAATTCATATGTAAAATTGGATCTGTTGATTTCAGAACTGGTTGTGTTTATTTCATTGTTGTAACTGTTTCTGAGGAGGATTTCTCTCTTACATTACTGTTGAATGATTAGGAGGATTTTAGGCAAAACTGAAAATACTAAGAGAATATTTTATGAATTGAACAAAATTGGATTTCAGAATTAATTTCTGGTTCTTTCCAATGTATGTCTTTGTAAAAAAAGGGGGGGTGAGCCTATTTAAAATGGCATATATTACATCTACATTGTAAAATAAAATGTATGTATATTTTTGATTTTTAAAGTTTTTTTTTTAAGTTCTGCAGTTGAGTTCAGTACTCCTTAACCTTTGTGATTTACTTAAATCTTTCCTTGCCTCTTCTGGATGGTATTTTTTGTGGGGAAAAAAAAAACATGTATTGTGTAAACAGAGGCATTAGAGATACATCTTGGGTTACACAAACAAAATATAATTTTCTTAAGAAGGATCTTAAAGTTTTATTGTTATCAGTTAATAAGACAAGAGAGTTTAAAAGTAGACTGAGTCAGTTTTTAAAGTTTAAATTTACTTTTCATAAGCTGTAGTGTAGATTACCTAAATTTTCAGTGTTTAATGTTTAAAAACTTTAATCTTTATATGAAACTCTTTCTTCTAAATTGTCTTATAAATATCTAATTTGATATAGTCTTAATTATATTTAAGCAAACTAGTTAGCTTCCCTGTTAAAATGAGACTCCAGTGAGAACTGCCATTTCCAAATTGTATATTTAAATGGGCATGGTAGATGTTATTTGTCTTATTGCTATTAAGTATGATTTAGTCCACCACAGATATTTTAGAATATAATACCTCAATATAATTTGCCTAAGTTGTATTTTTTAAGTAAAATATGAATATATTCTGTTATGTAACTTCTAAGTTTCTAGTCAATTAATAGTGTCTTAAATAAAAATAAAAAAAAGAATATTGATTTCCAAAAAGTTAGAAAACCTTGACTTTGACCTCAGATAATCATCTTGTCATTGGCTCTCTGAAAATGTTTTTATTTACTTAACTGCTTGTGGCTTTCAAAAGCAATTTCATATCAGTTGTTTTTAATCTCAGTGCTTGAATCTGTGATAGTAGAGAACCTGACCAGAGATTTTACAGTCATGTAGAGAATGAAAATGCCACAGGTTTTGTTGGTTGCTTGTTTTGAAGGTTAAATCTGACATAGGAACTAGCTCAGGTTGATTTAATCATGTTAACTAAAAATTAAACTTTTTAATGTTACAATTTTAATATGTCTTGGAAATGTGTGCACAACAGTACTTGTACTGTTTATTTAGAAAAGTTTTTAATTTAATAATTTATTTTTTTCATATCTTTTTTGGAGGACATAATGATTAATGAGGGACTTTGCTTAAAGAATTATAATTTGTCAGAGTATCACATTAGATTTTTAGCACTTGTATGGAAATGTTTTATAACTTTTTAAAAAATAGTCATTTACTCTGATGGAATTTGTAAACAACATCTTAGATAAGCCAGATTAGACTAATTAGAAACTAATAATTTTCATTTTAGTAAGATGTTACTCAACGTTTACAACCCTATTATGATCTTAATTCATACACCCCTATGGCCACTAAGTTAACTTCATAGGAATTCTCAAGAAAGTGAAGCAAATCTGATCCTAATTCATGGAATTATATACATAATGGAGTCTTTAATATTTACATAGGATCATCAGGCTTCTGATCATGGACTTGAAATGCAGGGAGAGAGAGAGACATTTGGGGGCATGCCTGATGTAGGAACTTTGTTTTGCTGGATTATGTGGATATTGAGGGATATTTTTTCCTCCTTAGTGTAGCAAGATAATGTTGGGAGGGATAGACTGATAGAAAAAATGGTTCTTGTTTGAAAAGGGAAGAGACAATATTTTTACATGGCAGATACATATTGGATTTTGTGTTTAAAAGCATATTTAAATGGTAAAGAGCTGATTTTCCAATATCAATGATGTTTTAGTTGAATATAATTTCTGGTATTCCTTTTTTCCCCTCTTGGGGAAAATGTAAATATGTATCTTATATCCTTTTCCTGAGGCATTCTAATAGCAAATCAAGAAAATGGAGTTTTAATAAAATGGGAACACATGTATTTCATTAGCTTTTACATATTTGGTCTATCTAGTATCCCACTTTCAGGGAATAAAATGCTTATAGAATGAATAAAATATTATAGGGGCTCCTTAAGGGAAAGAAATCTTTACATGAATGCTTTTATTCTTTTTACTATTTTCAATAGGGCAAATGGAGATGGAGAATAAGTTACATATTTTGTATTCTTTTTACTGGTGGGACTGCTGACTCTTGCTAAAAAAAATCAAATATGCCTTACATGTTATAATTTGAATCCAAATCTCCAATATTGCCAATGATGGCTTTATGCTCAAGCCAACTAACCATTAAATAAGATTACATAACCTCTTATTTTTAATTATCTAAAATAATCTATGGATTGGTAGCTGGTTCTTTGCCAATTTAAGAAAGTGGAAAAATAGTTAAGGTTAAATTTGTCTTTTTTGTTTGGTTGCAGGAAAGTTGTGGTTTTGCTTTCACAGTGGAGATTCAGTTGGTGTTATCAATAATAAAACCTTTTGCATTAATATAACAATTCAAACAGTGTAGTACAGTGGAAAGAAAGTAGAACTTGACCTCAGAGAATCTGGGCTCAAATCCTTACTTTTTTGTTCTCTGGGTGATCTTGAACAAGTCAGTTAAATTGTGTGGTCCACAGTTTGCTCATAAAATAGGGGCATTGTACTAGATGGCCCTTGGAGGTCCCTTCCAGTTCCCATTGCCCTTTGATCTTACATTTTAATTTTAGAGGGCTTATTAATAACCTAATCACAGAATGTAAATTTCCTTGGTCATGTGAGTAGGGGAAAGTTGGTTTTAAATCTTTTTGAATTAATAAGTTTTTAGTTAAAGAATCATTTCATCTGTAAATAACAGTAAATAATACAAATGCAGAAATGTTGTTACAGATTTAAAATAGCTTATGACTTCTCTGTATCGTGCAGTGTGGAGTACTTAGGTTAATTCAAGTCAGCAAAATTTGTTTTGTTAAGCTAACTTTGGTACTTTAACACAATATTACTTAATTTAGGTTTAAAGTGTGCAGTCATTCAGATAATATGAGATCACTAAGAGTTAAGAGTAATAATTTAAAGCAACAATAAAATTATGACAAATTATCTTTAATGAATATTGGGGATGTCACTTATTTTGAAGTCAGATCTTGAATTTATGGACTCTTTTTCTAAGGAAAGGAAACTTATTAGGGTTAAGTGACTTGCCCAGGGTTACACAGCAGCTAGTAAGTGTCAAGTATGAGATCAGATTTAGACTTAGAGCCTCGACACTGCAGAGCCAATACTCTATCACTTCATAATCTAGCTGCCCTTGTAATTTACCTTCAGAAATGTCTTTTTGAGGTGAAAAATGACCATTTTGCTTTTAAAGAAATAAGATTGAAGTAGTTAAGGGCAAGATGGTTGTGAAGATCATCTCCTCATCCACCCTTCCCAACCCCCCAAAATGGAAAGTGCTTGAAGGAATATTTTTGCATTGGTCTTTCTATCTTTTATGCCTCTACTCTAGAGTAGAGTCAGCATTTAATAAATCCTGAGTGAAGCTGAATTAGGATCTGATAAATGCGTAGTCTAGTTTTTTTCTGCCAGCATATGGGGTACTGGATAGTACTTATTGAGCTGCTTTTTCAGGATTGATTAGCATTTTAATAATCATGATGAAGTTAGAAGAATGTTTAGCAACATATACCACTAGAATGAAAATGGACAGCAACAGTCATTTTTTACCTCTTTGAGGCATTGGATCATTCATTTAACATGCATTGAATGCCTGTTATGTGTATTATGCAGTGAAATGGAGTAGTTCAATTTCTCTTGGGCAAGAGTCTCAACTCAAAATTTTCTCAAATATAATAGCAGGTTTTTTGCTAAAGTGCAGTTTGTTAAACAAGCACTGGAGCAATGCAATACTATTAAAATGGAGTAGAACAGTAGGGGTTCTATAGAAGATAATGAGAAGATAGTGTCATATCTTCTTTCAATCAGATGTTTATTTACTTTTTTCTTGAACTTCCTAAGCCCATGCACTGTAATGCAATTAACTTTTGCTCAATAAAATCCTAGATTTCAAATGAGAGATTTAACTAGAAGCCCATCCTATCATGTAAACAAGTAAATTTTCCTGAAAGAGTTAACCTACACACTTTTTTTTCCTGTATGAAAAATCAAAACTGATGAACTGTCACTTGGGAATATAATTGACATGATAGTTTTTGTTGGCTCTTGTTTTGAAAGAAACCTGTAAGCCAGGGGCTACCCAGCATTGTGAAGTGTTCCCAGAAGGCAGGGGAAAGGAACTTATCAAAGCATTTGGAGGGAATTTGAATGAAGTAATAACTTGATAAAAATAATATTAAGAAAGAGAAAATCCGGATTTAGTATTTTTAAGTCATGGAATCAGAATGTTGAAATTGGAAGAGCTCAGAAAGATGATTTTGTCTAACAACCTCATTTTATAGAGAGTTGAAATGACTTGGTGGAGGTCATTTAAGGATTTAGTGCAATTCTGACTTCCAACCTAGTCTGGCTTCAACCAAATCACATTGTTTTCTTTGAAATTTTTTTTTTTCCTAGCTAGCTTTTTTCCATTAGCAATCATATATTTATTTTCTCTTCATTTCACAGGATCACTTAACAAACAAATAGATCAGCTAAAGTAGTGTTTCTTACATAGAACTGTTGCCTTTGGTTGTGTATATGTGCTGGCAAGAATCACCTTAAGTTAAAGTTTACTCTGGAAAGCCAAATATGCCACTTTTGTTTTAGTTGTACATTGTGCACTGATTTGAAAAGATGAATTTTATATTTTTGTTTGCCCTCCAATAGTGTGTAAGTAAGCAAGACTTTTAATTTTGTGTTTCAAAACGATAAATAAAAGTTCTCTAGTATAATTGTTTGTGCGTCTTGCTGTCTCCCAGAGACCTAGTTGCAGCATTGAAGAGAATCTTCCTATTTTCATAAAAAAATTTACATTGTAGAGAATTGATTTTTACTTCATCCAGGTGATTTTTATGTAATCATTGTTTTGAACTTAGAATTCTAGTTTGTATGATAGTAAATTTTCTTTCTCAGAATTACTGTAGAAAATGAATGTTGGTTGCTTTTTTAAATAACAAAAGCATACCACTTTGATTTTTTTTTCAGTGTATCAATATCAGATTGACTTGATTTCTTAAAATATAGCACAGCATGCTACTTTACATTGTGATATGTAAGATACAGAGACTCAAAAGCCAATTTAAAAAACTTCAGAATTGAAAGGAACTCAGGAGAACAGGGTAGTATATAGCATAAAGAGTGTTAGATTTGGAATCAGAAAGATTTAGGTTTGAATAACCCAACTTTATGACCAGTGAATGGCATTTAATTACTCCAGGGCTCAGTTACTTTATCTGTAAAATAGGGATACTAACTGTGGTTCTAATGTCTCAAGGTTGGGATGAGGCTTAAATGATTGGATATTTGTGAGGTGGTGTACAGTATTATTACGGCATGAGGTATAGAGCAAGGCTAGATAATCCCTGGAGGCTGTGGTCTCCCTGAAGACTCATTTTTCTTATTGTATGGTAGGAATGTCCTGTTTCTTGAAAACTTCAATCCCTCTCTCAAGCCCCCAGAGTCACTGCCTCCCTCCCCTACTCTGCACTCCTCTGTCATCAGCTCTGCAAAATATCTTGAATAAGGTACCAACCAGTGCTGCTGGGTCAACCTGCCACAAATCTCTTCCTCTTCTCGTCCATTCTCCAACTGTTAAAATGTAATTTTCTTAAAGTGCAAGTTCTCCTAACTCCCCTTCCCCTGCAGGGGCTCTATAAACTCCAGTGGTTCCAACTAACCTTCAGGGTAGAGTTCATCATAAGCAAGCACTCTCCCCACTACCTTTCTGGAGTTCTTATACCCCTTTGCCCCAGGTAATCTTCAGTCCAGTGACACTATACTCCTTGCTATTCCATAAATAAGACATTCCATCTTTCAGCTTGGGACATTTTGGCTCTCATGTCTAGAATATCCTCCTTCCTCACCTCTACCAGGCTTCCATCAAGTATCAGATAAAATCTTTCTTTTTAGAGGAAACCTTTTCCAAAACCTCTTAATTCTGTTGGCTCCCTTCTGTTGATCATTTCTTATTTATCCTACATATGGTTAGTTTGAATATAGCTTTTTGTATGTTATATCCTCCCCCCCAATTAGATTGTGATCTCTTGTTTTTTGCTTTTTTTTATACCTAACATTTAGCAATTATTAAATACTTAATAAATGCTTATTGACCAGTGGCTAAAACAGATGTATTACTTTACTCATAGGATTATTGGGAAGAAAATACATAGCAAGCCTCGAAAAGCTTGTAGATATGTGAAGTACTACAATCAACATTTAGTTCTGTAACCCCCTTATTTTACAAAGGGAAGAAACAGTCCAAAAGAAGACACTTAATTACTCAGAATCACACACTGGCTGGTCTCCTGCCAAACCAGGTCTCCTGGTTCTCAGTCCAGGGCTTTTTCTGTTAATTGAAAATAATTTTGTGCTAAGGAAATCTAAGTAGTTTGGGGTTAGTAAAAAAAAAAGAACAAGCTACTTATTCTTATGGGATATAGTTCAGTTTGCTAAAATTGTGTATTTATGCCTTTCTTTCAGCCATGCAAATTGGCATATATCCAGGGCATATAATAAATGAAGTAGTAAGGTATAAAGAAAAACATAACAGAGACTGTTTTCTGTTTGCTTTGTGTTGTTTTCATAGGAATTTTGTGTCTACTATAGAAGACTGAATTAATTTGCTGCACTAATGCCTAGTGATCTAGTAATCATAAAGAAATGTGTTTTTCTGAAGGGGAAGTGAAGTGATAATGCAAAAACTTGTAAAGAACTTCCCACATTTGGCAGTCTGAAAAACTTTGCTTTAAACTAGTTTTGAACCTGTTTGTAATACTGTGATATGTGTGCATGTATGTGTATAAACACCTGTATTATTAATACTATTTTAAATTTTATGTTGTATAAGCACTTTCTTATCAATATAACTCCATTATTATTGCCCAGGAAATATTTAAGGAGAAAGTAATTGATTGTTGGGTTGACTTTCAAGTAGTTAATATCTGCATTAAATTATCAAGAAATATTTATTTGTTTTTATTATTCTATTTAAAATACAGCATCTGAAACTGAAATTTAAAAAAATGAAGGTTTTATTAATAATAAAATAATAAAATTCTGAACATATAGACTTTTTTTTGGTACACATGAGACATTTTACACTGATTCTACTAGTTTTGAATTTTCCTAATTTTTTTATAAAAATTTCTATAATTTTCTACCACTCAACCCTTCTCAGTACTTTCAGAACTTTCTAAAAGGTGTTTTTGACAAATTGTTGATGTTACTAGTCAGTATGATAGGAAGAATCTTGTGGGAACATCTTTTTTGAATATCATTTTTGGATTTAAATCTACACTTGAGGTCACTGTTGGTCCAGGATCCCACAGAGAAAAACATAATACAATAAGAAGTGGTAGTTTTTTAATTCTCATTTCTTTTCTTTTCTTTCTTAATTTTTTCTTTTTTTCTTTCTTTCTTTTTTTTGCTTTGTTTTTATCTCACATTTTCCACTAGATGGCCCTCTTTGTATCACTCAACCATTCTTAGAGGACAGAATTATAGAATATATATTAAAATTGGTGGTTAACCAAGTTAATTTTGCAGTATCTAGATTTTTCATATTTTTACTCTATTTTTATAATATTTTAGATGCTCAGAAAATCAAGATTCCCTTATTTTATATGAAATTAAGATTTTTATAAAAATTCTGTAGAAGCTTTGTGGAAATTTATTTAGTGTTAATGATTGAAGTGATCCTTAAAGATTAGGAAATACTTTTTCTCCCTTGTATTCTCACTGAGAGAATACATTTGAGATACTCAGATTTTCTGTTAAAGTGAAGTATATACATTAATGCCTACTTTTCTATTGGTTCATATTACATTTTTATAGATGTGCTCTTCATGGGGAAAATGTCACCTAGTGGTCTGAAATTGACAACTTTAGTGTCTTGCTCAGAATTGTTTAACTGCAAGCACCATTGCCTTCACTCTCAGAGACTTGTAATATATCTGCTGATATGTCCTTGAATACTGTGGCTCCCAGGTTAATCAGCCTCCTAAACCCCTTTGAATTCAATTTTAACTATTTTAGAGATATACAGGTGTGAATATTCTTGATTTGACCATCAGTCATAACTGCTATACCTCTATTTTACTAATAAATTCTTTTCACCATCCATAACTTCCTTTCTTTTAGTCATTTCTTGTTTCATTCTTCCTGAACCTTGCATCCATTCTTCATCCTCTCTGTGATCTCCAGTTTTTCCATTCATTTTTTTCCCTATCTTCCATGTTCCATTTTTTCATCACAGTATTGAACTGATTACCCTTGGCTTCTTTGATCTTTGTCCTTTTTATGCCTTTTATCAAACTATAAACTTGGATTATCTCCATGACTTGTACTTTTTTGTTTCTATATGCATGTGTTGCTAAATACTGTTTGAGGAAGACATATAACTGTTGATTGGGTTCATTGCAAATGCATGTTATCTGATCCCAAGGAGACACAAGTTGCTGAGTAGCAGTTCGTTTTGTCCTTCCAGTTATTCATTCTCTGGTTCTTAATAGTAGCTAAAACCTTTTTTCTCTCTTAACATTTATATAAAGACTTTCTCTACCTCCCTCTATGTGTGCCTGTGTGTGTGTGTGTGTGTGTGTGTGAGAGAGAGAGAGAGACAGACAGACAGACAGACAGACAGACACTGACATGATTAGACCTGTGCTTTAGGAAAATCCCTTTAGTGGCAGAGTGGAGAGTGGATCAGGTTATTGCATTAATCCAGGTCTTGAGATGATGAGCCACCTACATGAGAGTGGGAATAGTGTCAGAGAAGAGTAGGGGGCCTATTGTAGAGACATTGCAAAGGTGAAATCTTCAGCCCTTGGTAACAGATGAGATCTGGAAGGAGAGGCAGTAAGAGTGAGGAGGCTGGTGGGACAGGTTGTGAACCCAAGGGAGTTGTCTCCACAGTAATATGGAAAGTAGTAGGAGGGCAGGCACTGGGTTGGGGGAAATATAGGAAGTCCTATTTTGGATATAAGACATCTACTGGAATCCACTTTGAAATGTTTACGAGGAAATTGGAGATGTGAGATTGTAGGTAACAAGAGAGACTGAGACAGGGAAGGTAGTTTTGAGACTCAGCATAAAGATGATAATTAAATCTATAGGAGTTGAAGATATCAACAAGTGAAGTTATATAGAGGGAGGAGAGAAGACTACCTGGAAGAATCCTGAGGGTTCCCTATAGTTAGAGAAAGTGATGTGGAAGAGGATTTAGCTAAGGAGACTGAAAATGAAAGATCAGATAGATAGGCAGAGAACCAGGAGAGATGCCAGAAACTTAGAGAGCAATCGGTAGTGTTAACAGCCACAGAGAGGTCAAAGAGAATGAGAATTGAGAAAAGATCATTTTATTTGGCACCTAAAAGATCATTAGTAACTTTGGAGAGAGCAGTTTCAGTGGGACAATAAAATTGAAAGCCAGGTTTTAAGGACTTAAGAAGAGAATGAGAGGAATGTGGACTGATTGTAGATAGCCTTTTTAAAATTTATTTATTTATTTATTTGCATAACATATGTGTGGGTAATTCTTCAACATTAACCCTTACATAGCTTTCTGTTACAAATTTTCCCCCCAACTCCCCACCCCTCCCCTAGATGGCAGGATATCCACTACGTGTTATGTTAAAATATTGGCAAATCGAATATATGTATACATATTTGCGAACTTATCATTGTTGTGCAAAAAAAATCTTATCTACACAAAAGACATATCAGATAAAGGAAACACAATGTAAGCAAACATCAATCAAGGAGTATGAGAATGTTATGTTGTGGTCCACATTTCACATCCCTCTCTCTGAGTGTATATGGCTTTCTTCAGTGAACAATTGGAGGTGGTTTGAAATTATTTCATTGTTGAAGAGAGCCATGTCCATCAGAATTGATTGTCATATAGTATTTGTTGTTGCCATGTATAATGATTTCCTGGTTCTGCTCATTTCACTCAGCATCAGTTCATGCAAGTCTCTCCAGGCCTCTCTGAAATCATCTTGCTGGTCATTTCTTACAGAACAATAATATTCCATAATATTCATATACCATAATTTATTCAGCCATTCTCCAATTGAAGGCCATCTATTCAGTTTCCAGTTTCTAGCCACTACAAAAAGGGCTGCCACAAACATTCTTGCACATGTGGGGCCCTTTCCTTCCTTTATGATTTCTTTGGGATATAAGCCCAATAGAAATGCTGCTGGGTCAAAGGGTATGCACAGTTTGATAACTTTTTGAGCATAGCTCCAAATTGCTCTCCAGAATGGCTGTATCTGTTCACAGCTCCACCAACAATGCATCAGTCTCCCAGCCTTCCCACATCCCCTTCAACATTTATCATTAACTTTTCCTGTCATTTTAGCCAATCTGACAGGTGTGTAGTGGTACCTCAGGGTTGTCTTGATTTGCATTTCTCTGATCAATAGTGATTTGGAGCACCTTTTCATATGACTATAAATAATTTTAATTTCATTCTCTGAAAATTGTCTGTTTATATCCTTTGACCATTTATTGATTGAACAATGGCTTGAATTTTTATAAATATGAGACAATTCTCTATATATTTTAGAGATAAGACCTTTATCAGAACCCTTAAATGTAAAGATGATTTCCCAATTTATTGCTTCCCTCCTAATCTTGTCTGCATTGATTCTGTTTGTACAAAAACTTTTTAACTTAATATAGTCAAAGTTATCTATCTGGTTTTCAATTAAGAGTTCCAGTTCTTCTTTGGACATAAATTTATTCCATCTCCATAGGTCTGAGAGGTAAACTATATTACATTCCTCTAATTTACTTATAGTATCACTCTTTATATCCAGATCATAAACCCATTTAGATCTTATCTTGGTATGTGGTGTTAGATGTGGGTCAAGCCCTAATTTCTTCCACACTAGTTTCCAATTTTCCCAGCAGTTTTTGCCGAATAGTGAGTACTTATCCCAAAAGTTGGGGTCTTTGGGTTTATCAAAGACTAAATTGCTATAGTTATTGCCTAGTTTGTCTTGTGATTCTATCCTATTCCACTGATCGACTGCTCTATTTCTCAGCCAGTACCAAATGGTTTTGATGACCGCTGCTTTGTAATATAGTTTTAGATCTGGTACAGCAAGCCCACCATCGTCAGCCTTTTTTTTCATTAATCCCCTTGAAATTATTGACCTTTTGTTCTTCCAAATGAACTTTGCTACTATTTTTTCTAGATCTGTAAGATAATTTCTTGGGAGTTTGATTGGTTTGGCACTAAATAAGTAAATTAGTTTGGGTAGTATTGTCATTTTTATTATATTCGCTTGGCCTACCCATGAGCATTTTAAGTTTTTCCAATTGACTAGGTCTGATTTTATTTGTGTGGAAAGTGTTTTGTAGTTTAGTTCATATAGTTCCTGACTTTCCCTTGGCAGATAAATTCCTAGATAGCCTTTTTGAGGAGCTTAGCTACACAGTGAAGAAAAGAAATAGGAGAAGTAGCAGGGGATGGAAGAGTCAGGTGTAGATTTTTTCAGTGTAGGGAAGATATGGGAATTTTTGTAGGGAGTAGGAAAAGAGCCAGTAGAGAGGAAGAGATCAGAAATAAGTGAAAGAGTGGGAATGATAGAATGGGATTGCTTGAAGAAGAAGAGGAATTAGCTTTGGTAAGGAATAAGGTCACCTCATTGTGTGAGATGGGTAAAGGAGAAGAAAGTAGCAGAAGGCATCTGATAGGGGATGAGAAAAAGTGAGCAGCTACAGCTTTTTTTCCCTGCAAAATAAGAGGCAAAGTTATTCAGATTAGAGAGTGAAGGAAAAGAGAGTCATGGGAGATTTGAGGAGAGAAGAAAAGGTTTGGAGGAGTTTTTGTGGAGAATGGAATAGTGAGTTGATACAGGAGGTATAGTGGGATTGCCTAATGGCAGTGAAGGCCCAGTTGAGATTATATAACATCCTGTAGTAGATCCCATCAGTTTGGTTGTATTCATTCAGCAACATGTGTATAAGAATTAAGGTAGAGGATCCAAGGCTGAAATTTGGCAGAATTGGTGATATAAGGGGGCTAGCCACTTACGAGAGGGAGCAGTTTGGAGTTGAGTTGGTTTACCAAAAAGTTAAGATGAGGAAAAGAAAAGTGGCTAATTATCTTAGAATTGATGGGTCAAGGAATTGGAGTTCACAGTGAGTTATTTAAGGTAAGAGGAGGGGGAAAGTGAAAGAAAGGGAGAGATGGTAATCCAATAGACTATGGTTAGGTAAGGGAGTTTCAGAATTTTTTTTTTTAACATTGGTGGATAATGGCAGGAAAAATAGTGGAGTGGAAAAATAGTTCTTGGGATGTGACTAGTTGATGAACTGAGTGGTTACAGTATTTGAGGGAAATTCATTTGTATGTTGAAGTACCCTAATATGGGGTCAGAAATGGGGGAGGAGAGAAAAATTATGAGCCATGAACTAAATTTATTGAAGAAGGAAGGAGTTTGATTTGGGCCTGTGGCCTCAGGATCTTGATTAGGTGATAGATATGAATAGCATGAACCTCAAAGGAAGAGGTAACTAAGTGATGGAGGAAGGTGAGAGAGTTTGGCCATGACCCTCACCCCTCCCACTTAGTGAGCTAAGGAGAATGAGTGAAGGTATAGTCAGTACTAGAAGGGGTGACTAGGGATTAGGCTTGTGTCATCATGTTTTAGTAAGAGCTGCATATGAAAGAAGTAGGGAAGGAATAGATCTAAAGTGAAAGGAATTTTGTTTACTACATCTAGAATGGAGTTAAGAACTGGGTTGCAGTTTTTTTTTTTTTT
>JAJPUD010005948.1:51842-81477 GCA_023553655.1 Myrmecobius fasciatus | reverse complement strand
TGCTGAGGCAATTGGGGTTAAGTGACTTGCCCAGGGTCACACAGCCAGGAAGTGTTAAGCGTCTGAGATCACATTTGAACTCAGGTCTTCCTGACTTCAGGGCTGGTGCTCTAATCACTGCGCCACCTAGCTGCCCCCCCTGGGTTGCAGTTTGAATGATACTTTGGGATGGAAGGGTTGAGGGAGATGGAAATGAGGAATCAAGAAGTAGGACATGTGGTATGACTTTATTAGCATCACTTCCTCAGGGGGGAGTAACTGATCAACACATCCTTTTCAGGAGCAATGGTTATATTGACTTGATTATGATTCCATTTATAGAGGCATGAGGAAAACCTGACCAGGCCTCTTAACTTATCATGCCCATTGGAAGAGGGATGGCAATCAATTCTCATTGGTTAAGAATTAAAAGAGAATGAATATCACAATGAGAGGTTACACATATTCAAATGAACTTTTATGTGGTTTAATTCTAAATTATTTTCAGCCTTGGGCAATCTATTAAGTAATTTATCCCCACCAAGGGAGAAGGTTAGAACTCAACTTTCAGAAACTGAGGTCATGAAAATGAGGGTAAAAGAAAAGGGCAAAATCTGAGTTTCCCCACATCATTGGTGATTAATAATCATTTCTCTCAGATCTGAGGCATGCTATAATATTGTATACCAAAATCTTAATACAATGCCTGGTTCATAGTAAACTCTATGTTGATTAATTGCTTGATTACTGAATCGTTAATTAGTGCTCTGTTAGGAAATGAGATTCACCATCTTCCTCTTCTTCCTCCCCCCATTTGAAGCTTACAATTACAAATTTTACGATACTGTATTTAAGCAATCACTTCCCAAAAGCACCAAAAAACCCAACCCCCATCAAACTCAAAGAACTTTATAGAATGATGAAAGAAACTTAGCCATTTCTTTGCTTTTTGCTTTCATCTACTCTTATACTGTACTTGACTACACTGACAATTAAGTTAAAGAATTCCAGAATTTGAAGCTTCTTCGTGGCCACCTTGTCCAAAGAATTTTTATTGCAATATCTTTAACAAATGGTCATCTATTTTTCCTTGAAAACCTCTTGTGGAAAAGTGTGTGTGTATGTGTATTTGTATTTGTGTGTGTATATATGTATTTTATAATAAGTTAAAAATAAGGTCTCTATTCCCTCACTCAAATCTTTTTTTTTGGATTCATTTTATATCTGGTATTGAAGACACACTACTCATTTTATTAGCATTTTTATCCTTGTCTTTTTAAACTTTAAAAAATTAATCCTCTACACGTACTTTGTCATCAAACTGGATTACTTGTTTTCTGGACTTGCCATTAACTTTCCCATCTTCTAGTAGCTATTGACTTCAGGGTAATCTATTCATTTCACAAATGAGAATCTCCTAACAGGCACTTTGAGAGGACTAGATGAACTAGAGCATTCACCTTTCCAGATAAGCAGTGGAAGTTCACCTTAGATTGTGTTTTTTTTTTTTTTTTGCTGAGGCAATTGGGGTTAAGGGTTAAGTGACTTGCCCAGGGTCACACAGCCAGGAAGTGTTAAGTGTCTGAGACCAGATTTGAACTCAGGTCTTCCTGACTTCAGGGCTGGTGCTCCATCCACTGCGCCACCTAGGGGCCCCAGATTGTGTTTTCTTATATCAAATCATATTTCCTTATTTATTTGTGTGTTGCATTCCCCAATGAAATATAAGGTCTTTGGGAGTGGGGAATATTTTTCAATCTTGTCTCATTTTTTTAATTAAAACTTTTTATTTGCAAAACATATGCATTGGTAATTTTTCAACATTGACCCTTGCAAAGCTTTCTGGTACAATTTTTTCCCTCCTACCTCCCACACCCTCCTCTAAATGGCAGGAAGTCTGATACATGTTAATTATGTTAAAATACTTGACAAATCGAATATGTGTATTCATATTTATACAGTTATCTTGCTGTACTAGAAAAATCCTATCTACAAGAAAAAAAAACAAAAACAAAAACAAAAAACCTGAGAAGAAAAACATAATGCAAACAAACATCAATAAAGACTGTAAAAATGCTATGTTGTAGTCCACACTAAGTTCCCCATGGCCTCTCCCTAGGTGTAGATGGCTCTCTTCATAGATGAACAACTGGAACTGGTTTGAAATACCTCATTATTGAAGAGAACCATGTCCTTCAAATTGATCATCATATAGTCTTCTTGTTGTCATGTATAATGATCTTCTGGTTCTGCTCATTTCACTTAGTATCATTTCATGTAAGTCTCTCCAGGCTTCTCTAAAATCATCCTGTTGGTCGTTTCTTATAGAACAATAATATTTCATAACATTCATATACCATAATTTATTCAGCCACTCTCCAATTGATGGGCATCCATTCAGTTTCCAGTTTCTAGCCACTACAAAAAGTGCTGCTACAAACATTTTTGCACATGTGGGTCCCTTTCCTTCCTTTAGGATCTCTTTTGCATATAGGCCTAGTAGAAACACTTCTGGGTCAAAGGGTATGCACAGTTTGATAACTTTTTGAGCATAGCTCCAAATTGCTCTCCAGAATGGTTGGATCCGTTCACAGTTCCACCAGCAATGTATCAGTGGCCTAGTTTTCCCACATCCCCTCCAACATTCGTCGTTATTGTTTCCTGTTGTCTTAGTTAATGTGACAGGTGTTGTCCATGAGACATTCCATTTGAAATATCCAATAAGTTGTTGGAGATGAACAGTTGATGTCAGGAGAGAGGAGCAAGTGGGAAAAGATAATCATCTTTCTTTTTTGCTTTCTCTTTTTTTTTCTCCTTTTCTGAAGAAATTTCTACTAGGTTGGCTCTACCATTGCCCTATAACCTGAAGAAGGTGGCTGTGGGAGTATGGAGAGATTAAGTGACCTTCCCAAGATTCTAGTCACTGTGTACCAGGTGCAGAACTGAAAACTTACTCTGGAGAAGGAGTTGGGTTCCTTTACTCTGCCACACTGCAAAAAAATACATTCTTGAATTAATCTGTGTACATTCAACTTGTTTTTTTTTTTTTTTATCAGTACTAAAATCCAATGATGGGAGGTTTTATAGAAACTGCCAGTGAGATTTGGAAGCAGTTAGGTACAATGGAAAGAGAAATAGATTTAGAAGCTGGTGGTAATTAATTGGAATAATAGCTCTGCTACTTGATTCTGTGATCTTGGGCACAGTCATTTAATTCCTCTTGGCCTTAGTTCATCATCTGTAAAATCATGGGTTTGGACTTGATATGGATTAAACTTAATAACTAGCTTCCCCATAGGGGATCTTCTACTAAATTGTTCCTTCTATTATGGATTTATATTCTCAGGAATTTTTTAGTGCTTGGGGGAGACTTTTCTATGTTTCCAAATATAAGACCATATTGCTTAGATTTCCTGGCCATGGAAAAAAATAGAAACTAGACTTGTGGAAGGGCTTTAGGAAAATACACACAGTTCTAATGAACAGGCATTTAAGTAGGAAAAAAGGGCAAAAAAATGAATTTTCAGTGCCTATCACATTAATACTACTTCTCATGTGAAATCTATGATGTTCATAATCTAGAATCAAAGGATAAGTTTTAAGTCTTATTTGAATATTTTATAGTAATGGTCAGTCTTTATATAATGTAATCCTTGTTGGGATTTTTGTTACTGGAGAAAAAGTATTGTGGAATTGATCTAGAAGTTGACTTATGATGGCTATTATTATGTTTTATTGGGCATACATTATTCTTCTTTCTACTGCTTCATATTTTAACCACAAGGTATGCTAGATGATGTTCAAATACCAATTATCTTGTTAATAGAAGTCTTACCTACAAAATCATCTACACACAAATCAACAGAATTGTACAAGAAGTTTTATAGATAACTCATTCTTCTTCAAAGACTGTAGTATAGTATAATTATGTATTTAATTGTCACATTGGATCCAATAGAACAGGGGAAAAGCATATATAATTGAATATAGTAGAGCAATGGAAAGGCACATATAATTGAATATAGTAGAACAATGGAAAGACATGTATAATGAGTGTAGATGATTTTTCACTGATGATTTACTTATGAGAAATGTTGAAACACATTTCCTGCAGAGTATTTGCGACTAAGAATAAAGTACTAGTCACTTAGACAACTGATAAGACATAGTTATCTCTGTGAGACTGAAAGTACCTGGGAAATATCAATACTGTATTGGGTGTGTGGAGAAACTAGGAAAAGACATGGACAAGATCTCACATGATGAGAACTTATGGGGCAGCTGAAATCTACATTTGTGGCAGGAGTATCCATATTTATGAGATCACAAATGCATATTTTGTAATAATTTTATAGAGTTAAGTCTTGTCCAGAGTTTATGAGCTCATGCTTGTATACAAGGCTATAAAATCAGTATCAAATAGTTATACCTTGTACCTTTTGTGTCTACAGGTTCCGTATTTGTTATGTTTCTTTAATTAGAAATTTCAATGTGAAATGATTAGATTTTACAATTAATTGCATTTTATCCTAGATTGTCCCTGTCTTAAATTATTTATCACGAAATTCTCAGTACAGGAACTGATGGATATATGCAGTCCATCACAAACTTAATGAGTTACTCATTTAGAATAATTTTTATCCAGAAATGATTTTTTTATTCAGAAAATGATCATGTTATCTTTATCATGCTACATGAAAAGTGTATGCAGGAAATATTGAGAAGAAACATTAGCTAGAAGCTTGGTAACCTGAACTTTTTTTTCCTGAGGCTGAAAAGACTCTTAAGAGACATGTGACATAAGCATATATTGGTAGATAAAAATATAGCTACAATTATAAACTGTGAGCTAAAAGAGCTTAGAAGTCATTTAGACCCTAACAAAAAAGATACTTTTTAATATTAAGAATCTGAGACCCAGGGACACATTAAATGATGATAAATAGCATAACTGAACTTATAAACATCTTATTTTTTCATTGTAAGTGACTAAGACATTTTAATTAAGAAATAATATTGGGGATATTGTAGCACAATATAACCTTTTAAAAATTATTCTCTTTGAGTTCATATACATGTTCTATAGCTAATTTTATGGGTATTTATAATAGTTAAAAAAATTAAAATTGTCACTTTGAAGGTTCTGGTACTCCATTTTCTTTTTGATTACTAGCATAACAATGATACTGAACTTGTCTTTCCCATGTAATTCTGTTAAAATTCTGTTAAATTCTGTTAAAAGACTATAATTGAGGGGGCAGCTAGGTGGTGCAGTAGATAGATCACCTGCGCTGAAGTCAGGAGGACCTGAGTTCAAATCTGGTCTCAGACACTTAGCACTTCCTAGCCGTGTGACCCTGGGCAAGTCACTTAACCCCAATTGCCTCTGCAAAAAAATAAATAATGACTGTAGTTGAAAACAAAGTTTCTTGTGCAAACTAAATTCATCCCAGGTTTGTCCTTCTCCCACAGGTTTATTTATGTCTGTCTTTAATGTATCTAATTCAAAATGACTTTCATTTGGCTTGTAGACCTAAGTTTGTACTTAATGAGTGATTATGTCTAAATTTCAATACATTTTATTAGTTTTAATTCATTCTAGTGAATGGACATCATAATTATATTGTGTTGGTTTTAATTTTCTGATGTTTGGGAGAGATGGCGACAGAAGGTAATTTGGGGCAGCTAGGTGGAACAGCAGATAGCATCAGATGTAGAATCTGGAGGACCTGAGTTTAAATATGACCTCACGCACTTGACTCTTACAAATTATATGGCCCTGGACAAGACACCTAATCTTGATTGCCTTGCCAGAAAAATGCCTAACTTCTATTTTGGCGTACTTTTAAAATGTTATGTTCTATCTGAGAAACAGTTTAAAAAGCTATTATCTTTGTAGTTTTGCTATTCCCTTGAAAATGACATCCCTTTTTCCTTACCAAAAAACAAACAAAACTAGAAACAAGCAACAACTTTCTAGCACAGTTATTTAGTTTTTCATTGCAAACATTATTGGCCACATTATGTAATAAAATTAGTACCCCAGAATTTTGAAAACTGGAATTATCTTATATTAAAAAACAAAATGTGATCATTTTGCAGCACAACAGTAATCAGATTCAGAATACTTACAGTAGGCCTCAAACCAATGATGGTTTTTCTTGGCACACATTAGTATTTTTATTTTTTGTGTATGGGGAAGTTAGATGGGAGTGGTTCTTTGTGAGGGAGCTCTCTTCCAATGGATTAAGGCAATAATTTGTAGTCTTGAATTGCCTGAAACAAAAATTTTGGTCTAATAACCCATAATCACTATCAGAAAAGGGAATTTAATCCAAATTTTTCATTCTATCTATTGAATCAATATTCCTCTCATATTGTTTCATAATCGGTATCTAGGTATATTCCAGAGAGGCATATATTCTGGGTCTTGCCTTTCTCCACAAAAAATTATCCTTTAAAAAATTTCTTATAAAGTTAACACTTTAGTGTGTTTGATTGTTTTATTTAGCATTTTTGGTTCAGGTTAATAGCTAAATTGATATTTTAAATCCTGACAAGTTCTTTATAGGGAATTCCTGGGACTGTTAGGAGAATAATATATATTACTTTTTAAAAATCTATTGTGTGCACAGAGATTAATTTAAAATGGAGCCATTTCCAGGTCCTATTATTTTTTGTTGCATACTAATTCAGATCTTAATTCTAACAGGTTTACTCTATGCAGACGGCTGTTTAAGGAATAACTCCCACATATAGCAGTAAGAAAATAATTTTTTGGGTTTTTTGGTCAAACTATAATGTTTAATTTGTGTTTGTTTGTTTGTTTTGTGATGTTCCTTGATGATCTGTATCTGTCATGTAGGGGCAGCTAGATGTTATACTGGATAAAATTATCAGAACTGGAGTATCAAATCTGACCTGAAACACTAGCAGTGTGAATTCAGTTACCCTTGTTTGCCTCAGTTTCTTATCTGTAAAATGAACTAGAGAAGGAAATGGCAAACCACTCTAGTATATTTGCTAAGAAAACCTCAGATGGTGTCACAGAGTCAGAAATGACTAAAAAGCTGCTAAAAATACTTCTCTAACTAACTTTAATTCTTTTCTCAGAGAAAGTGTTCAGGACATAAAGTGTGAGGCTTGGCGTACAATATTCCAGTCTTTGGCTTCTTTCATTCTTTCTTCCTTAGTCGTATTTTCTCATATATTTATTCTTATTCTCACATTTGCATACTTTCCATTAAAATTACCAGGTTTTATTAAGGTTTTACTAGAATTTCTCTTCCTCTTTTCTGTAAAAGTTGCTGTTATTTTTGTGGTGATCTTTTGAAATTACATATGATATCTCAGTATGAAACATGAAATAATGATTGATATTTTTTGGCTTGCAATAAAGCATACCATGCCAACTCTTTTTTTCCCATTTTAAGGAATACCTAGCAGCTATCCTTTTAGCTGCAACTTGCTTCTTCCTTTGTTTATACCAAGAATGTAAAAAAAAGTTTGCTTCACTTCTTCCTGTAATAGATCCATTAGTTTGTTAGTTTTCAAACAAAAGTTTCTGTAGCCCTCTAAAACTGGTGGTTTGCATCTTCTTTTCCCATTCTTGCCTCTCTGCTACCATCATTACAGAATTAGAAGGGGACTAAACAGGTGGTGCAATAGAATAGGGCCTGAAGTCAGACATTAATGTGACTCTGGGTAACTCACTTTAACATTTCTCCTTCAGTTTTCTCATTTGTAAAATGAGCTGCAAAAGGAAATGGTAAATCACTTCACTGTGTTTGCCAAGAAAGCCCCCACTGGGCTCCTGTAGAATTGGACATTCCTGAAAAATGACTGAACAACTGGACAGTACTGAGGACTGTGCATTTGTTTTTTTTTCCCTTGTGTTACCATGTTAAAATTATTTCAGTTTTCCTTAACTAGGTTTTTATTGAAAAATGAACTTGAACCAATTTAAAGAAAGTTCAACAAAATACTCCCACAAGCAAAGTCATCCCCAATCCACTTTAAAAATGAAAATGGAAGGTTGACATAATTAGAAGGAAACTTGATGATTATAAAAATGATTATTACACAGTTTTCCTCATCACATCACATACAGTGAAGACATTACAATTAAAACCAGTTTTGCATGTACTATAGATTAATGATTTATGTTTGTTTTGATATATTTGCTAGGTCATTGAGGTATTGATCTACAAACATTTTTAAGGAAGGGGAGATACCAAAGGCAGGGGGGAAAATTCTACAATCGTATTAATATTGAAAAAAGATTACTTTAGGAATGCCAATGGCTACCAATCTATATTCCTGCTGTCTCATATATAGTGTTTTTGAGAATAAAGGGTACCAAAAACATTCCTGATCTTAATGGATTTAAAGGACAATTCTGTCAGACTTTTAGAGCAATTTATGGTCATGTTTATCAAGAGCAGTAGGAGGCAGATAACTACAAGCCTTTTGTAATTGATATTCAGCAATGGATCACATCTTTGCCATTTTACAGTTGTCTAAAAAATAAAGAGAATATATAATATCCTACTTTTTTCTTATTCATAAAGCAAAACTATTCAGGATTCTTTGAAAATCATAACAATAGACATAAGTCTGCTACAAATTGTAATTTGTGAATTATAAAACAGAGCAGCAATATATACTCATCAAAGGAGTTCCCCACTTTGAGATTGGAGGTTGAGGGAGACCAAGTAGGGTTTCCTGTGGATAGTGGAACATTCAGATTCTCCTCTTTTGAGGATGACATTAGATTGATTATATAGAGGTCTGAAACTTTGCAGAATGTCCTGGCAGAAATCAAGTCACTCTGAGGAGCTTGGCTCTCTCACCAACACAGGAAATACCAAGGATGTGTATATATATATATATAAAGTACATAAGAATTTCTATAATTTGTCAATGAGTGTGTGTATCTGAGGCAAAGGCTTCAAATGGAAAGCCAATTGGGCACAAAATTGAATAAGAAGAGAAGAGCTGGATTGCCTTTAAGAAATTGCCAAGCTGGTTTTTAGAGCTTTGGAAGGCTATTTACCAGGAGCAGATGTTGTAGAGAGAAGAAAGAAGTTGGTTTTGGAGTTGCCCCTGGAGGCAATCTGAATTCTGTGATGACTGAGAAAAGGAATTTTTATTGAGGTTCCTTCTTTTGCGAAGTTAAAGTTTGAAGAGGTGATCTAAGCCAGCTCATTTCTGGATAAGAATTCCTTCTCCAACACTTCTAAGAATCAACTCTGGATTCAAGGCAGGCCATCTGTCTCTTCCATCTTTACTGCAATAATCCCTGTACTAAAATTTAATGAGAAAGGACAAATCAGTGATATCTTCCACTTGATAATTGCAAAAAAAAACTTAAATCACCCAAAAAGAGCCTAGAAGCAAGTAAAATACACATTTTTCACTCATTCAAGGAATTCATATAGGCTATATAGCCTGCAAAAATAAAAGCTTATTTTCCATTGCAAAAGCCCTAGAGTGAAGAGCTTAGAAGTGTTAAAAGAGTGCTGAGGAAATAGATAGGTACCCAAGCCCAAGACAACAGTTTCTAAGCTTTTTGACAATTGCCTTGAGACGTCAGAAAGCACCTTGAAGATTCACCTTGAAAGATCAAAGAGGCCTAATTTCAGGATGTGGAAATCAGTACAAGAACCTAAGGGATTGAGGGCAAAACCCTCACTGGTCAGTTCGTCCACCCAGAAACTTCTTAAGGGACATAGCTTAGCCCCTGCACAAAATTTCAATTCAGAAATGAAAGCTGGAGATGGCAGTGCATTAAAGATGAAAACATCAACCAGCATCAAATCTAGGGATCCTTTAAAAGAAGAAGTAAACAACTCTATAACGGTAGATAGGGATTCAAATGAAAAAAATGAATTTCCAGCAAGGACTACAGGAATTTCTAGAAGAAATAAAGGAAGAGATAAAAAATGAAATAAAAAATATGGAGGAAACAATTGGAAACAGAATCAATAACTTAGAAGAGAAAGTGGTAGACCTTACTCAAGAAGTGGAGTCTTTGAAAATAACAATAGATCAAACAGAAATCAATGATTCCATGAGAAAGCAAGAAATATTAGAACAAAATGAAAAGATAGAAAAACTCGAAGAAGAAAATGTAAGATATCTGGTAACAAAAACAACTGATTTGGAAAACTGATCAAGAAGAGAGAATATAAAAATTATTGGGCTCCCTGAAAACATTGATATAATAAAAAGTTTGAATACTATATTTCAAGAAATCATAAATGAAAACTGCCCAGATGTGTTAGGATCAGAAGGCAGGATAAATATAGAAAGAATCCATAGGTCACCTCCTCTAATAAATCCCCAAATAAAAACTCCCAGGAATGTCATAGTCAAAATCCAGGACCCCCATGTCAAAGAGAAAACATTACATGCATCTAGAATGAAGCAATTCAAGTACCAAGGAGTTACAATTAGGATCACACAAGACCTAGCTGCATCAATAAATGAGAGAAAATCCTGGAATACAATATTTAGAAAGACAAAAGAAATGGGATTACAACCACGAATAAACTACCCTGCAAAACTTGGTATAATCCTGTATGGGAAAAAAATTAACATTTAACACGATAGAAGATTTTGAGGAATTTTTGATGGAAAGACCAGAGCTGAGTAAGAAGTTTGGGATATAAGTACAGGAGTTCAGAAAAATCTAGAAAGGTAAATTCATGGAACAATTTGAAGGAACTGTTTGGTATATAATACTAGCATTTTAATGGGGCAAAGGGGGAGGTAGAAACTTAAGTACCTCTTTAGAAGAAACATAATGTCTTGAAGAGGACATTGGAGTGTGTGTGAGGATGGGGAAGTGGGTTAATTAGTTTTAGTTTTAAGAGTTTGAAGAATGAAAAGACCAAAGAAGGGTAAAAAGAAATGCAATAATGAAGTGTGAGACTTCTATTTTTCACAATTAGGGTACATGAGAAGTATGCATTAGGGGACAAAGGAGATAGAACATAGACATAAAATGTTTTTGTGTACAAGTATACCAAACTCAAATGCAATATATTGGGAACAGGGAGCAGCCTGGAAATACTCTAGAGGTGTGACATTTCTTCTGGCACAAGATGGAAAAGGGAACATAAATTTTTTAGATATGGTCACTGTGGATTAATTTTTATTGTGTTAAACTCCTTTACCCCTTCCCCTTTGGGTTTTTTAATTGGGAGGAAGAAAGGGAAGTTAATGGAAGGTAGAGTAAATTTAAAATATATAATAATGATTATGATATGTTTTAAAGTGCCATTATACTATTTGAGATTTACATAAGGAAAGTTCAATTATTTACCTAATAACATGGCAAGCTTTGAAGGGAAAGTAGAATTACATATTTAAAGCAAGTGGTATGAAATAAAATTGAAAGCTTTATTTACAATCCTATGTTTTGGGTGGGGTGTATTTTGAATTATAAAAACTTTGTTTAAACTTAATAAAATTATAATTTAGCTTCTTAAAAAAAAGAAATTGCCAAGCTTCTTTAATGACCCTGGGCTTTCCCTGAAAGAAAAGCCACATCTTTTTAGTAATACTATACTTTCAGAATTTCCATATGGCAGCTGGTTTTTACAATGCCTAGATCAGGTCAGTCTAGTGACTTATATGCAGTGAAACATGGACCATAAAATTCAATAAAAATAAAATGAGCCTCCTCATCTCCTTAAATGAAAGTCAACCCAGGTTATGTGAGAGAAATGCAGCTCATATTATATTAATTAAACGTGAAGTAACAAACGTGTATAAAAGATTGAGTATCAAAAAATGCCAGCAAAAAGATACATGATTTATGTGAGTAAGCTGCATTATTTTAAAAATATTCATATTTATTTCATTATATATTTTCCTATTATGTATAGCAATTTTTAAACAATTATTTTTGAAAATTGGAGTTCCAAATTTTTTATTTTCCTCCCACCTACCTCCCTCCCCTTCCATGAAAAGGCAAACAATTATATTTCAATTTTAGATGTGAGGTCATGCAGAGCATATTTCCATGTTAGCCATTTTACACAAACAAATAAAACAATTAAAATAAAGTTAATAAAAATAAGTGCGCTTTAAACTGCTTCTGGAGGTTGATAACATTTTCCATTATAGTTCCTCTGGAACTTGCTTTTGATTGTCATCTTTATCAGAATAGATAAGTCTTTCACAATTGGTCATCCTTATAATATTGCTATTACTCTGTACAGTGTTCTCATGGTTCTATTCATTTTGTAGTTTTTTTCTTAAACCATTCTGCTCATCATTTCTTACACAAGAATAGTATTCCATCATCTTCATATTGTTTAATTGATAGATATTCCCTTAATTTCCAGTATCTTGCCACTACGAAAAGAGCTGCTATAAATATTTTTGTAAAGATAGATCCTTTTCCCTTTTCTCTGATCTCTTTGATACCTAGAAATGGCATTTCTGGGTCAAAAAAGTATACACAATTTTATAGCCCTTTAGGTGTAGTTCCAAAATGGTTGTACTAGTTCACAGCTCCACTAACAAATTATTAGTTTCCACATCCTCTTCAACATTTCTCATTTTCTTTTTTTTTTCTTTTTTTTTTTTTGGTCATGTTAGCCAATCCAACAGGTGTGAGGTGATATCTCAAAGTTTTTTGAATTTGCATTTCCCTAATCAGTGTAGATTTAGAGCATCTTTTCTTTTAACTATTGATAAGTTTTGATTTCTGAGTGAAAACTGTCCTTTGATCATTTATGGACTGAGGAATGCTGCTATTTTTTATAAACTTGGCCCTGTTCTCTATACATTTTAGAATTCACACCTTTATCAGAGAAATTTGCTGTAAAGTTTTTTTTGTCTTTTTCTTTTTTGCTTTAATCCTGGTCTTATTGAAAAAGTTTCCTTCAAGTTTATCCCTTTTAAAAATGTTTATCATGTGAGTGAAATGAGCAGAACCAGGAGATCATTATACACAGCAACAACAGTACTATATGACGATCAATTCTGATGGACATGGCTCTCTTCAACAATGAAATGTTTCAAACCACCTCCAATTGTTCACTGAAGAAAGCCATATACACCCAGAGAGAGGGATGCGAAATGTGGACCACAACATAACATTCTCATACTCCTTGATTGATGTTTGCTTACATTGTGTTTCCTTTGTCTGATATATCGTTCGTGTAGATAAGATTTTTCTTGCACACCAATGATAAGTTTGGAAATATGTATACATATATTCGATTTGCCAATATTTTAACATAATTAACATGTAGTGGATATCCTGCCATCTAGGGGAGGGGTGGGGAGTTGGGGGAAAAAATTTGTAACGGAAAGCTATGTAAGGGTTATTGTTGAAGAATTACCCACACATATGTTATTCAAATAAAATAAAAATTTAAAAAAAAATAAATAAAAATGTTTATCATGGTTTTAGATAGATATTACTTAATTTTAAGAAAGACTCCATTGATTGATATGCTTCATAGTGTTTTTCATATAAATATAAGTATTTTATTTTTCCAAAAAGCTTTTTCTTCATCTATTAATATTATGAGGTCTTTTAATAATTGTTATTGATATGGTTAATTATGATAGTTTTCCTAATTTTGAACTATCCCTGCATACCTGGTAAAAATCTCACCTTGTCATAGTGATCTTTGTAATAGGTAGCTGTAATCTCTTTGTTAGTGACTTTATTTAAAATTTTTGCTTAGATATTCATATAAAAATTGGTCTCCAATTTTCTTCCTCTTGTTTTTCTCTCTGTAGTTTAAATATGAAAACTTATAAAAGGAATTTTTGGAGGACTTCTTTACCAGTTTTTCACAAGAGTTTACAATAGTATTGGGATTGTTCCTTAAATGTTTGTTAGAATTCATTTGTGAACCTATTCTGGTCCTGGGATTTTTTCTTTATTAATGGCTTGTTCACTGTTTTTTTTTTAATGGGATTATTTAAATATTCTATTTACTCTCCTGTTAGCCTGGGCATTTTGTATTTTTGTCCATTTCACATAGATTGTTAATTTTATTGGCCCATAATAACTTTTGTGCAAAATAGCGCCTCACAAATTCTTTGATTTCATAATATCCTATTTACCCTTTTCATTTTTGTGAATAGTATTTTTTGTTTCCTTTTTAAAATAAAATTAAACAATGCTTTATCTATTTTTCCTTCCTTCCCCCAGAAAACAAAACAAAACAACACAACTCTCAGTTTTGTTAGTTCAATTTTTAAAATGTTCATTTCCATTTTGGGGTTTAATTGGTGATTTAAAAAAATTTAATTGCATAATTGATTCACTTCTGTGCTCTTTCTCATTTTTATTGGTGCTATCTTTTTTGAGAGAGAAACTTTCCCCTAACTACAGCTTTGGCTGCATTATCAATATTTTGACCTTTTGAAATTTGTCAACTGTTGTCATTCTCTTTAATGATTTGTTCTTTGACCCACTTATTCTTTAAAATTAATTATTTAGTTTTCAATTAATTTTTATTCTGTACTTCCATGGCTCTTTAGTAAAGGCACTTTAACTGCCACTGAGAGAAAAGTATGCACCTTTATATTCCCTTTTAGTTTTTTTTTTTTTTAATATGCCTATCTACTTAACTTTCTTGCCTATTCATTTCTTTTTACAGAATCCCAACATAATTGACTCACTCCATTACCTTCTTTTTATGTAGAATTCTTGTAATTGCCATAATAATGATAACATTCTTGTATATCCTCTTCCCATTTAATAAGGTAAGCAGTTGAACCTTACTGAGTACTTAATGATTTATTTTTCATTTTTACTTTTTCATGCTTCTTTTGAATTTTCTGTTGGAAAATCAACTGTTCTTTTCAGCTCTAGTTTTTTCATCAGGAATACTTGAAAGTTTTCCATTTCATTGATAATGCAGTTTTTCCCTTAAAAGATTGTATTCAGTTTTGCTGCAATTGGTTGCAGTATTAATTCTTTTGCTCTCTGAAATACCTGTGTATTCCAAGCCTTCTGTTTTTGTAATTTGGTAGCTGCTAATTCTTGTGTCATCCTAATTGTGGCTCCATGGCATTTGAATGGCTTTCTTGATAATTGTATTATTTTCTCTTGGACCTTGGTGCTCTGGAATTTGGCTATAATATTCATAGGAGTTTTAATTTGGGAATCTCTTTTAGGAGGTGATTGGTGAATTCTATTTCTCTTTCTAAGATATTGGGCAGTTTTCTTTGACAGTTTCTTGAGATATGATGTCTAAGTTTTTTCTTGGATTGTGGTTTTCAGGTATTACAGTAATTCTTAAATGTATGAGAGTGAAAGTTGGACTATTAGGAAAGCTGAGTGCAATAGAATCAATACTTTCAAATTATGGTGCTACAGACAGCAAGGAGATCAAATAAGTTAATACTTAAATTAATTCAAGGTATTCATGGACAGAGCAAATACTTTGACTCCATAATGAGAAGAAGGGATTCATTGGAAAAGGATCTGATGTTGGGAATAATTGAAGGCAAAAGGAAAAGAATTGAAGGAGATGGAATGGATTGATAGTATTATGGAAACAAAAACGATGAACTTGGATGGACTTCAAGAGAAAGTGGAAGGTAGAAGGTCCTGGCATGCTATATTTTCTGGAGTCATGAAAAATTAGTCAAGACTGAATGGCTGAACATCTTCAGATAGCTTTTTTTCAGTGAGTAGGACCTTAGTAATTAAAACAATGTTTGTGAAGTAGTTTGAATGTCTTAAATTCAGATCAACATAAATATCAATCATGAGTATTATTAAAAATAATTTGAGTGTAGAGATTTCTTAAAATTTTGAAATTCTGTTATTCCATCTTAATTATATTTCTGTCTTATGCAACTTTCTAGAACTATATACAATATAACAAGTCTTATATAGTAGTGCTTTGAAGTTTGTCTTTTATATATTTCGTAAGGTCCCCACAACTCTATTCTATTGTTATCCCCAGTTTTTAGATATAGAAATTTATAGGCAGAGGTTAAGTGACTTTCTTTGTGTCACATAGCTAGTATCTGAGACAATGTTCAAACTCAGGTAATTGTGACTTCCAAGTCCAGCCCTCCTCTCCTTTACTACTTAGATGTTCTGTACATAGTAGGTACTTAATTAGTGTTGTATTCTGAATAATTCATGTTAGCCTCTTGATATTCAAATAAAACACAGAAAACTATTTGATGGTGGTATTGTATCTTATGTGGGGCTTTTGAAATTAGATTAATGGTAATCTGTATTGGGGTAATTTGTATTGTCATTGTCCAAGTGGATGTTTTGGGAGTAAGTATATAGTTAATATCTTTGATATTGGTAATAAGGTTACAGTGTATCAATTAGATTTTTTCCTGTCCTGTTGTAAGTTACCTTTTTGATTATAATTCCAGGTTTTTTGATTATTAGGATAAGTAGATGTCTTTAATTGACAAGATTAATACAGTAATAGACACACAGTATTAATAAAAATTTGGATCCTGTGGAAATACCTGTAGGCCCTTTAATTATTGTTCTGCAGAGTTCAGTAAGTGGTGTTAATTAAAAATGCTGTTCATGTTTCATTAGTTTTTAAACTCAAAGTAGCTGGATGTATTTGAAGTTGTTAAAATGGAGAATGTTAATCATAAGGAAAGGTAATTAGGGTGTGTGGTGTGGAATTTGGGGCTTTAATTTAAAACAAGTTGTGACAATTCTAGAATTTGTCTCATTCTCAAAATGTATGTAACCCAGGCATCTCACAGCTAGGTATGGGCACTGATCCCCAAAAAAGGTTTAAAAAGTTCCATATACACTGTAATATATCTGTAATAATTTTTTTGATGAATCTAAGAAGTGGAAATTAAACAGGCAGGGGCAGCTAAGTGGTGCAATGGATAGAGCACCAGCCCTGAAGTCAGGAAGACCTGAGTTCAAATCTGGTCTCAGACACTTAACATTCCATAGCTGTGTGACCCTGGGCAAGTCACTTAACCTCAATTGCCTCAGCAAAAGCAAAAAAAAAAAAAAAAAAGAAATTAAACAGATGCTCATCAGTTGAGACAATGACTAAATAGATTGCACTGTATGATTCAGTGTTTTTCTGTGTAAGAAATTGTGGATATTATGAAAAGTATTATATATGACTATATAAATAATGCTAAGTCCAGCAGAGCAAGAAAAAAAAAACAGTACAAACAGGGGCTACAATGGCAACCACCATTTTATATCACTTACTATGTATCAGACAATGTGCTAAGTGTTTTACAAATATTATTTCATCCTCACAACAAACCTGAAAAGTGGTTGCTACTATTTCTACCATATTACAGATGAGGAAATTGAGGCAAATAGGGTAAGTGACTCTCCCAGGATCACAAAACTAGGAAGTGTCCCAGGCTGGATTTGAACTTAGGAACAGGATGTTATCTACCTATATCAATGAGGTAGAACAAAAATATAAATTGAAAGAACAACAGCAGCAGAATAATTGAAGATGAATGTTGTGGAGTTTCAGTGACTCATCTTGACTCCTAAAAAAAAGATGGGTCAATCTATTTGCTTTTTGAAAAAAGAGAAGATGTGGAATACTGAATATAAGGATAGACTTTTTTTTTCTTACTTTAAAATAATAGCTTTTTATTTTTCAAAAAAAACATCCAAAGATAATTTTAAACAATCATCCTTGCAAAACCTTGTGTTCCCGATTTTTCTCCCTCTTTACTCTCCTCCTCTAGATATAGGTTAAATATGGGCAGTTCTAAACATATTTCCACATTTAATGATAGACTGTTTGAGGCACAGATGCTATTACCTAAGAAGTCATATGAAAGGCTGTGAGAAAAGTTTGAAGGAGAAAAGTAAGGATCTCATTATCTCTTGGCTGATCTATTAAGATATACTCTTCAGGCTGGTCTTTCTACATGTTCTGTACAGTTGTCAAAGTAATCAAAAATTATGGCTGAACCATGTCTTCTCTTTCCATCTCATTCACTATACTCTGGGGATCTCTGTTACCACAATTATTAAGTATAAAGCTAGTTCAGCCATTTTTCAGGCTTATACAATTAATTCTTTGTGACACCATTTGAGGTGATACTGGAGTAGTTTGCCATTTCCTTCTCTAGGTCATTTTACAGAGGTGAAAACTGAGACAAACAAGATTTGTCATACAACTAATGTCTGAGGCTAGATTTAAACTTAGAAAGATAGTTTTAGACTCCAGACTTGGCACTCTAGTTATACAAAGTCCTTTATTACCTATATTATTTGATCATTCTTACTTTTCAGTCTTCTTAGCCCTTCCCCCCCCTCTACATACTCATGTGGCACAGTGATATTGGTGTCCTTGCTTAAGCTATTTCATTTCCTATTTCTGCATTTTCTCATACCTGGAACCCTCTTCTCCCTTGAGTTCACTGTCTTTCTTCTGCTCTCAGCCTGTTGCAAAAAATCTTTTCCTGGTTGTTCTTAGTGCAAGTTCATTCAATTTAACCTGTGTTGTATATTGTTTGTACATTGTTTACATGTTGTCTTTTGATTTCATTGCAAACACTTTGAGGTTACAGACTGGTTTTGCCTTTCTATTCAGTGCTTTGTACAGAATCTAATAGATGCATAGTAGGCTCTTAATAAATGGTCATGCATATGAAAAGGTGCTCCAAATCACTGTTGATCAGAGAAATGCAAATTAAGACAACTCTGAGGTACCACTACACACCTGTCAGGTGTCCATTCCTAAAATGACAGGAAAGGATAATGACAGGTGTTGGAGGGGATGTGAGAAGGCTGGGACACTGATGCATTGTTGGTGGAACTGTGAACGGATCCAGCCATTCTGGAGAGCAATTTGGAGCTATGCTCAAAAAGTTATCAAACTGTGCATACCCTTTGACCCAGCAGTGTTTCTACTGGGCCTCTATCCCAAAGAGATCTTAAAGGAGGGAAAGGGACCCACATGTGCAAGAATGTTTGTGGCAGCTCTTTTTGTACTGGCTAGAAACTGGAAACTGAATGGATGCCCATCAATTGGAGAGTGGCTGAATACATTATGGTATATGAATGTTATGGAATATTATTGCTCTGTAAGAAACGACCAGCAGGACGATTTCAGAGAGGCCTGGAGAGACTTGTATGAACTGATGCTGAGGGAAGTGAGCAGAACCAGGAGATCATTATTCACGGCAACAACAAGACTATATGATGATCAATTCTGATGGACATGGCTCTGTTCAACAATGAAAAATGTTTCAAACTACTTCTAATTGTTCACTGAAGAAAGCCACATACACCCAGAGAGGAATGTGAAATGTGGACCACAACTTATCATTTTCATGCTCTCTATTGATGTTTGCTTGCATTGTATTTCCTTTATCTGATTATTCTTTCTTGTAGATACGATTTTTCCTGCACAAAAATGATGCGTGGAAATATGTATACATATATTCGATTTGTCAAGTATTTTAACATAATTGACATGTAGTGGATATTCTGCCATCTAGGGGAGGGGTGGAGAGTAGGGGGGAAAATTTGTAACAGAAAGCTTTGTAAGGGTTAATGTTGAAGAATTACCCATACATATGTTTTACAAATAAAAAGTATTAATAAAAAATGGTTATGGATTTGGCTGATTGAAAAAGGAATAGAAGTAAATAGCACTGGAATTAAGGCACTGCTATGCTTCTCCTAATCCCCTGTGTTTGCAGACATGGAGACGTCAATCCTCTTTTGCTCACACTAGACATTTAGCATTAATTCAGCAGCGATCCTTTGTGCAATAAGATTTTCTTTTACCATGTCTGTTAGTAGGTCTCACATTTTGAACTTCATACTTATCTGCCTTACCAGTCCATTAAGATGTTTTTCTTCTCCCATATTAGAAGTCATGGCTATAAGTTCCTGAAGTTTCTTAATGCAATGGAAAGAGAAATTTGAGATCTAGACTTATATGTGTATATAAAAATAAAATAGATAGCTGTTGCTATTACCTTATTTTTTGGAGTATTCAAAGACTGCCTGTTAATCAACTGGTTCCTGTTCCCCATAGATTCAGTGCTTGATTTGTGGTAGCAAACAGCTAGGGTTAGGCCTCACTTAGCAACCATTTATCATCATGGTATTTAGATTGACTGAAGTGTTGATTGATTAATACTACCATTATCCCTTCATTTTTCTTTTAAGTAAATTAACCTTTTTGCCCTACTATTTGTAAAGTGAGATTAATCATTACATAAAAATTAATGTGTATTTAATAATTATTATAATAAATAATAATAATAATAATAATAAAAAGAATTTAATAATTCCATCCGGCCAATGAGAGAGCATTCAGAGAAGGGAAATGGAGTGAGAATTTGAGATTTGAACTGAAAACAGAACAAATACATGGAAGTACGATGAAGAAGTACTACATTAATTTAATATAGTTAAATAAAATTCTAAAGTAATAACAATAATTAGCTGTTTTATTTTTATACACACATATGCACATATGTTTAAGGATTGCAAAACATTTTACATCTGATATCTTTTTTGATCAAAATCATAACTCTCTCAGGTAAGTACTATTATTACCCCCATTTTACAAATGAGGAAAGTGAGACTGAAAGAGGTTAAATGACTTTTCTATAGCTATAAGTGCTTGAGGAGGAATCCTAACTTGATTCCAAGACTGGCATTCTGCCTAGTATGCCATCTAGTCTAGATTGCTCAGACTTTGATACGCAGTTCAATGCCCAATCTACAGGTCTTGTTAATTAGTATATGTCTAATGACTAATGAGTTGAACAAGAGCACAGACATGATTATTTAAATTTTTTAAAGTATATACCAATAATCTCAAGGTTTTTGGATGGCTATGAAACATGATCATTTTCCTAAAGGACAATATCTAAACTGGTTTCAGAATATAGTTTTTCCTGGATGTCTTAGGATATATTTCCTTCTGCTTCCAAGGGCTCATTCTTCTGAACTTTCAAAACTCAACGTACTAGAGTTTATGGAATGATCTCTTTCACCTAAAACAAGAACAAACCTTGAGTCAAAGGGTGTTACTAAATTTTAAATTCTGAGGCTGTGGAGATTATCTAGCCCTTTCTCTTTAGGGAATTGTCTCTCAAACTATACTCTTAATAAAGAAGTAAACATTTAGAGAAGTAATTTTAAAAAGTGAATGAAGGAAATTGGCCTTCTGAAAGCATTTGCCTTTTTACCTTCCCCTTTCTAATAAAAAAGGCTGCTTTTCACCACCTAGTTAAAAGAATACAAATGGTTTTAGGATATTTATGCAAGTTTTCAGATACTTTTGTTGGGGTTCAGGGACTCTGAACCCCCCAACATGCTGGGGTTCCAGACCAGTGTTATGAGATATCTTAAAAAATTGTTCTATTAGACCATCTCCAAATGAAGAGGGCAGAGTTTATTATTATGCCATTTTCTGGTGAGCTAAGTTTGAAAAGGGAGTTCGCAAAGAAGTAGGGGACAATGGTATTTTTTTTTATAGAGCACTGATCTCAAGAGTAGAGTTGAAGTGCTTAGTCTAGGAATTTTACTACTGTTACACATTAGCTTCAGGATGATAATTTTTATGGCTTAGATTAGAGGCTAGTTGTACTTAGAGGTTAGGCATCTTTAACTTACTAGTGCTGTGATCACTAAAATGTAAACTAAGATAAGATAGTTACCAGCCATGAACCAAGTATATATAACTTACTTTCTTTTGGAGTCAGTATCCCAAGGGTAAAGTTATAACATTCTTAAGACAATACAACTTGGAGCCAAAAATATAAGTTAGGATAATCTAAAAGTAAAGGTAGAGTGTTCTTAAAATAGACAAGTTGGGAGTTCAATAGCATCCAATTCCTAGGGGAGAAATTAAGAGAGATGCAAGAAGAAATAGATAGCCAGACTATAGTAGTGGGGGATCTCAACCTTGCTCTCTCAGAATTAGATAAATCAAACCACAAAATAAACAAGAAAGAAACTAGGGAGATAAACCAACTGTTAGAAAAGTTAGGTATGATAGATCTATGGAGAAAGTTGAATGGAGGCAGTAGGGAGTTTACTTTGTTCTCAGCAGACCATGGAACCTATACAGAAATTGACCATGTGTTAGGTCATAAAAACCTCAAAATCAAATACAGAAAGGCAGAAACAGTAAATGCATCTTTTTCAGATCATGATGCAATAAAAATCACATGCAATATAAGGCCAGGAGAAAATAAACCAAAAGTTAATTGGAAATTAAATAATCTAATCCTGAAGAATGAATGGGTTATTCTTTCACCCATTTGCACTCATTTCACCAATTGCAAATCATAGACACAATCAATAATTTCATCCAGGAGAATGACAATAAGGAGACAACATACCAAAATTTGTGGGATACGGCCAAGGCGGTTATAAGGGGCAATTTTATATCTCTAGATGCTTACTTGCATAAAATAGTGAAAGAAAAGATCAAAGAATTGCACTTATTATTAAAAAAACTAGAAAAAGAACAAATTAAAAACCCTCAATTAAATAATAAATTGGAAATTATAAAAATAAAAGGAGAAATTAATAAAATTGAAAATAAGAAAACTACTGAATTAATAACTAAAACTAAGAGTTGGTTCTACGAAAAAACCAACAAAATAGATAAGCCTTTAGTCAATTTGTTAAGAAAAAGGAAAGAGGAAAATCAAATTGTTAGTCTCAAGAATGATAAGGGAGAAATTTCCTCCAATGAAGAGGAAATTAGAGCAATAATTAGGAGTTACTTTGCCCAACTTTATGCCAGTAAGTTTGATAATCTAAATGAAATGGAGGAATATCTACAAAAATATAGATTGCCCAGGTTAACAGAAGAGGATAGAAACTATTTAAATAGCCCCATATTAGAAAAAGAAATAGAACAAGTTATTAACCAACTCCCTAAGAAAAAATCTCCAGGGCCAGATGGATTTACATGTGAATTCTACCAAACATTCAAAGAACAATTAATTCCAATACTATACAAAGAAAAAATAGGGACAGAAAGTATATTGCCAAATTCCTTCCATGAGACCGATATGGTGCTGATAGCTAAACCAGGTAGGGTGAAAACAGAGAAAGAAAACTATAGACCAATTTCCCTAATGAATATTGATGCAAAAATTTTAAATAAGATATTAGCAATGAGATTACAGAAAGTCATCCCCAGGATAGTACACTATGACCAACTAGGATTTATACCAGGGATGCAGGGCTGGTTCAATATTAGGAAAACTATCAGCATAATTAATTATATTAATAACCAAACTATCAAAAAACCATGTGATTATCTTAATAGACGCAGAAAAAGCCTTTGATAAAATCCAACACCCTTTCCTATTAAAAACACTAGAGAGTATAGGAATAAATGGGCTTTTCCTTAAAATGATCAGTAGCATGTATTTAAAACCATTAGCAAGCATCAAATGTAATGGAGACAAACTAAAACCATTCCCCATAAGATCAGGAGTGAAACAAGGCTGCCCACTGTCACCATTACTATTTAATATTGTATTAGAAATGTTAGCTTTAGCAACAAGAGAAGAAAAAGGTAAAAGGAATCAGAGTAGGTAATGAAGAAACCACATTATCACTCTTTGCAGATGACATGATTGGTATACTTAGACAACCCTAGAGACTCAACAAAAAACTACTAGAAACAATTCACAACTTTAGCAAAGTTGCAGGATTCAAAATTAATCCACATAAATCATCAGCATTTTTATATATTACTAACAAAATTCAGCAGCAAGAGATACAAAAAAAATTCCATTCCAAATAATGGATGATAGGATAAAATATTTGGGAATCTATCTGCCAAGGAAAAGTCAGAAACTATAGAAACTAAACTACAAAACACTTTCCACACAAATAAAATCAGACCTAATCAATTGGAAAAACATTAAGTGCTCATGGGTAGGCAGAGCATAAAATAAAAATGAAAATACTACCCAAACTAATCTAACTTATTAAGTGCCATAGCAATCAAACTCCCAAGAAATTATTTTACAGATCTAGAAAAAAATAGTAGCAAAGTTCATTTGGAAGAACAAAAGGTCAAGGATTTCAAGGGGATTAATGAAAAAAAAGGCAGATGAAGGTGGCCTTGCTGTACCAGATCTAAAACTATATTATAAAGCAACGGTCATCAAAACCATTTGGTACTGGCTAAGAAACAGAGCAGTTGATCAGTGGCACAGGATAGGTTATCAGGACAATCTAGGCAATAACCTTAACAATTTAGTGTTTGATAAACCCAAAGACCCCAGCTTTTGGGATAAGCACTCGCTATTTGGCAAAAACTGCTGGGAAAATTGGAAACTAATGTGGAAGAAATTAGGGCTTGACCCATACCTAACACCACATACCAAGATAAGATCTAAATGGGTTCATGATCTAGATATAAAGAGTGATATTGTAAGCAAATTAGAGGAATGTAGTATAGTTTACCTCTCAGTCCTGTGGAGATGGAATAAATTTATGTCTATAGAAGATCTGGAACTCCTAATTGAACACCAGATAGGTAATTTTGATTATATTAAGTTAAAAAGTTTCTGTACAAATAAAACTAATGCAGAGAAGATTTGGAGGGAAGCATCAAACTGGGAAATCATCTTTACATTTAATGGTTCTGATAAAGGCCTCATTTCTAAAATATATAGAGAATTGTCCCATATATATAAGAATTTAAGCCACTCTTCAATAGATAAGTGGTCAATGGTTATGAACAATTTTCAGATGATGAAATTAAAAGTATTTATAGTCATATGAAAAGTTGCTCCAAATCACTGTTGATCAGAGAAATGCAAATTAAGACAGCTCTGAGGTACCACTACACACCTGTCAGATTGGGTAAAATGACAGGAAAAGATAACGATGAATGTTGGAGGGGATGTGGGAAAACTGGGACACTAATACATTGTTGGTGGAACTGTAAACTGATCCAACCATTCTGGAAAGCAATTTGGAGCTATGGTCAAAAAGTTGTCAAACTGTGCATACCCTTTGACCCAGCAGTGTTTTTACTGGGCCTATATCCCAAAGAGATCTTAGAGGAGGGAAAGGGACCCACATGTGCAAGAATGTTTGTGGCAGCCCTTTTTGTAGTGGCTAGAAACTGGAAACTGAAGGGATGCCCATCAATTGGAGAGTGGCTGAATAAATTATGGTATATGAATGTCATGGAATATTATTGCTCTGTAAGAAACGACCAGTAGGATGATTTCAGAGAGGCCTGGAGAGACTTAAATGAACTGATGCTGAGTGAAACAAGCAGAACCAGGAGATCATTATACATAGCAACAACAATATTACATCATGATCAATTCTGATGGACATGGCTCTCTGCAACAAAGAATTGTCTCAAACCAGTTCCAATTGTTCACTGAAGAAAGCCATACACACCCAGAGAGAGGAATATGAAATATGGACCACAACATAACATTTTCATGCTCTCTATTGAGGTTTGCTTGCATTGTATTTCCTTTCTCTGATTTTCTTTTTTTTTCTTGTAGATAGGATTTTTCTTGCACAACTTGTCAAGTATTTCAACATTATTAACATGTAGTGGACTTCCTGACATCTAGGGGAGGGGGTAAAAGTTGTAATGGAAAGCTTTGTAAATATCAATGCTGGGGAACTACCCATACATATGTTATACAAATAAAAAGCTTTAATAAAAAAATAGACAAGTTGGAATCTATTCTTAAGGTCATTATTTCCCTGGCCAGATAGGCTGGTCATAATAATCATATCACTTTCATTACCCAACAATAATACTTTCCCAGGAGCAGGTTTTTCATCCTCTTTGGCATGAGGGATAGCTTCCTAGATACTTTGCACATGTATCAGCTTCTTTCTCTCTCCTGGCCTTTTACCCACCATACACATAACCACTTGACTTGACTTCAAAGAGCAATAATAAATTTAGACTGTCAAAAGGCATATACCCTGACATGTGATATAAATGATATTTACCTCTGCATGGAAGCTATAAAATTGTTAAGATCTCAGAATAGAACGAAAAGACCTTCCATACCTGCATTTAACATGAACTCAGCCAATATGTGGACAACAAAGTGATGCACAAATGGCTGAGTCATACCTATGTATTGAAATGCAGAGATTTAGCAGTATAAGATTAGGTGATGACCAGTGGAAATGATAGGTCATTTTAAAAAATCCTAGGTAATTGAATAGTGTTGAATTTGCAAGGAATAAAGAAGAAACTATTCAATCTCTAATTGTAGGTTGCAAAAATTTGGCCCTTATTGAGTATAGTAGAAAGACATTGTTAATTAATGTCCAAAATTATACAGTATCCTTTATGAATTAGCAATTGAACAATTCCTGTTTTTACAACAATAAACCTCAAAATATCCTTGAGTATTTAACAAATTATACTGGAATTGAAGTATTGTCACAGACAAAAGTGTTATCCATAGTGTCATGAGCATAGCATTAACCCATAAATATTTTTAACCATTCATTTAAAAAAATTTTACTCCAAAATTTCTCCCTCATTCTGCCTCCCACCCATTAAAAAGACAATCAATATGATGTTATATATGTGGTCATGCAAAACATAAATCCACAAATACTTAAAAATATTTTAATACATGTTTAATACATATTTAATATGTGTTTAATTATGAACTCAATTTCTAGATTATGTGGAATGAAAAACCTTTTGACATAGAGAAAACTAGAGGATGAACTCAAAATCAGATGAGGACAAGATGAAGTATATCATCCCTGTAATCTTGTCTACTATTGGAAATGTTTTCAGAACTTTGAGCATGCAGCACAATAACTTGCTCCAAATGAACAATTAATAAATTCTTGCTGAGTTACTTATTTACTTAAAAACTTCATTTGCTGTTTCTACTTGCACAATAATCTACCAAGAACAAGGTTAAGATAACTTTTTACTAGTATTTTTCAGAATTCCATTGAATATAAGATGAAAAGAAGGTAGCAATAATAATTAAATATATAATAAGCATTTATGTAGTACTTGATTGTTTTCAAAATCCTAAGGGTATACATTGCATTCATTCTTTTAATTATCACTACGACTCTGAGAGAAATTAAACAATTTGCCCACGCTATTAAGTGTTTGAAGTCAGATTTTACCAAGTTCTGTGCCCTATCCATAGTGAAATCTTTGCCATTGCATATGCACATAATTGTCATTAAAAAGCCAAACTTTGAACACTGATCTTTTGATTCTACAGCTATCACAATCGATGGCAATTTTAGTCTACTTTAAAAGCTAAGTTGTTAATTTTCAGAAATATGTCGGGGATTTTTATGGTCATGGAAAAAGTTTTTGTTTTTTTAATTTTCTAATATTCATTATATCTAGTACTAGATATCTGGACACTGAACATAAATAAGGTTTTAATGTTGTAGTGATGCTTCAATTAATTATAATTTTAATTATAATTTAATTAAATAAATTTAATAATTTGAAAAATATTAAAATTCAGCTATTACAAATACAAAAGCTTTTAAGATCAGAATATTTTAATAATTTTGAGCAAATGGTGGGGGCTAGTTGTCTACAGACAGTAGAAATGATGATGATTAAATGTCATGCAGGCACCTCCTACTGTTAGAGATCAACAGAGATCAACTATGTTTATTGGAGATTTATCTAGTATATTAATATGCAGCCAAAGTAACTTCCCCAGAATGTCTAGCTTGTAGGGAGGACTTGAAAGCCTATTTGACTATTGACTTTTTGACTATAAAGCCACCATTATTTTCCTTCTCTGGCACATGACTTTAAGAAAATAGTTATGACTGTAACATATGTTTCCAGCTTTATTAAATGTGAAGTGGTTTCACGCATGCTTCTGTTCTGCCAATCTGGCGTTTTTACTGTTCCTCTCAAATGATAATTTGACTCATACCTCTTGATTTTTATGTAGTTTGTCCTCATATCCAGGATGCCATCTTTTCTCAAAATATCAATGCTGTTAAACCTCTTAGAATCTCTAATTTCCTTTAAAACAGATCAAATTTCACCCCATGTCTTTTCCAAATCTTCTCAAATGCTAATATTATCCTACCAAAAATGGCTTAGTATTTTTATTGTATATATTTTGTATATGCTTATCTAAAGAGCCAGAGGTTCTTCTCTTGGATATGGAAGCCACTTTGAAATAGAGAACGCTATACACCTGAAAGGGACTAATGTTTTATTCTTTGTTTTAGACGCCTTCCCTATCTATTCTCTTAAAAATTTTAGGTAAAGTCACTTAACTGAATCATCTCATTCTGAAAGAAAATTTCCATACATTGAGACTAAATCTGCCTTTCTGTGACTGTCACTTATCCAGCATTCCTAGTTTTGTCCCCTGGGCCAGGCAGAACTACTTTAATTGCTTTTTGGATGACCAACATTCATATTTTTTTTTAAATAAAGCTTTTTATTTACAAAACATATGAGTGATTTTTCTACATTGACCTTTGCAAAAACTTTTTTTCCCAAGCTTTTCCCCTCCTTCCCCCCACCCCCCACCCCTAGATAACAGGTAATCTAATACATGCTAAATAGGATAAATTATATGACAAATACAATACATGTATACATATCTATACAGTTATCTTACTGTATAAGAAACATCAGATCTAGAAAGAGAAGAAAAAAACAACCTAAGAGACTTCCTTCCGGGGGTGGAGCCATGGTGGCGGAGATCAGACAGGATTCTCTGTAACCTCCTCTAACCTCCCCTCAAACCAACAAAATATGAAGCCTCTAGACTGATTCTGAGGCAAAAAAATCCACAATATCCGGAGAACAACACGATTCTAGAAGAAGATACTCTGGAAGAACCTCAAAACAGGTCTGTTTTAATGGGGCAGGGAGTGGCCTACTGAACCCAGACTGCAGCGCAGGGAGACCGGGGCAGGGAGCTGGAGCAGGAAGCTGGAACAGGAGTCGGAACAGGAGTGGGAGGGTTGTGCTTTTCACACACCTGGGAGTCTTCTGCGGGCCTCTTGGAACAATTTGTCCTGATTGTGGGCAGGTGGTTTGGAGGGTCTGCCTTTTGAGGGGGATAGATTGTGAACCACTGAACCCCTGATGAGCATCGTAACTAGCTGCCATTACACAGCACCTTAAAGCAATCAATCAAACAACAGGTCTGATAAGCACCAGAAGTAATTCAATCAGCGGAGCTGCCCAGCCCCTGACATAATTCAATCAGCAGAACTGCCCAGTTCCTGAAATAACTCAATCAGCAGAACTGCCCCAGGGCAAATTAAAGCAGCTGTCCCACCTTTGCCCTAAACAGACCTCACACCTTTAAAAAAAATGAATAAAAAACCAAAAAGAGCTCTCACCATAGACAACTTTTATGGAGAGAGGGAAGAACAGACCTCAAATCCTGAGGTCCCTAAAGGTAAAGCAACTCCAGAAAAAGCCCCAAAGAGAGACATAAATTGGTCTCCATGTCACAAGGCTTTCTTTGAAGATTGCATAAAAAATCTTAAAAGAGAGTTAGAAGAAACATGGGGAAACGAAATGAGATCACTGCAAAATAAAATAGATAAAATGGAAAAAGAATGCAGTGAACAAAAAAATGTAATTGGTCAATTGCAAAAGGAACTAAAAACAGTAACTGAAGAAAATAAGACATTAAAAATTAGAATCGAACAATTGGAAAT
>JAJPUD010005948.1:0-51832 GCA_023553655.1 Myrmecobius fasciatus | reverse complement strand
TACAGAGAGTTTGTGAAATCATTTACAAATCTACCCTTCCCTCTTCCGTCAACCACCTCCCCCCAATAAAATATGACTTCTTCAAAAAAAAAAAAACAAAACAACCTAAGAAGGAAAACAAAATGCATGGAGATATTCACAGAAAGCGTTAAAATGCTGTGTTGTGGTCCGCACTCAGTTCCCACAGGCCTCTCTCTAGATGTATATGACTATCTTCATCGCTGAACAATAGGAACTGGTTTGAATCACATCATTGTTGAAGAGAACCATGTCCATCAGAATTGATCATCGTATAGTCTTGTTGCTGTGTATAATGTTCTCCTGGTTCTGCTGATTTCACTCAGCATCAGTTCATGCAAGTCTCTCCAGGCCTCTCTGAAATCCTCCTGTTGGTCGTTTCTTACAGAGCAATAATATTCCATAACATTCATATACCATAATTTATTTAGCCATTCTCCAATTGATGGGCATCCTTTCAATTTCCAGTTTCTAGCCACTACAAAAAGGGCTGCCACAAACATTTTTGCACATGTGGGTCCCTTTCCCTCCTCTAAGATCTCTTTGGGATATAGGCCCAGTAGAAACACTGCTGGGTCAAATGGTATGCATAGTTTGATAACTTTTGGAGCATAGTTCCAAATTGCTCTCCAGAATGGTTGGATCCGTTCACAGTTCCACTAACAATGTATCAGTGTCCCAGTTTTCCCACATCCCCTCCCACAGTTATCATTATCATTTCCTGTCATTTTAGCCAATCTGACAGGTGTGTAGTGGTATCTCAGAGTTGTCTTAATTTGCATTTCTCTGATCAATAGTGACTTGGAGCACCTTTTCATGTGACCAGAAATAGTTTCAATTTCTTCATCTGAAAATTGTCTGTTCATATCTTTTGACCATTTATCAATTGGAGAATGGCTTGAATTCTTATATATTTGAGTCAATTCTCTATATATTTTAGAAATGAGGCCTTTATCAGAACCTTTGGATGTGAAAATATCTTCCCAGTTTATTGCTACCCTTCTAATCTTGTCTGCATTCATTTTGTTTGTACAAAAAATTTTTAACTTGATATAGTCAAACTTATCTATTTTGTGATTAATGAGAACCTCTAGTTCTTCTTTGGTCCCAAATTCCTTCCCCCTCCACAGGTCTGAGAGGTAAACCATCCTACATTGTTCTAATTTATTTATATCATTCTTTATACCTAGATTATGAATCCATTTTGACCTTATCTTGGTATATGGTGTTAGGTCCAACATTCATATTTTGAGATAGTTACCATGGTTCCACCTTATATTCCCTAGGGTAAACATTTCTATTTCTTTACATTTATCCTTTTGTGGTTTGATCTTCAGTCATTACCCTGGGCTCCCCCTTTTTTTATCTTTTTTAGCCTGTTAATATCTTTCCTAAATAGGGATGACAATGAAGTGGGGCAAGAACCCAGATAGATGTGTTCTTTCTTGATGTAATTTAATGTCTCTAATCATTCATTTCTGTGATATCATTTAGCTCAGAAAATTTTTAAGAGATAGTACTTCATTACTTTTCCAGGCATCGGTGAAATATGAACTATAAATACAAGATATTTTAGAAAAAAAATTGAGAGGAAAACTCAATTTTTGTAGTTTTTAGGTTACTTCTGAAGGCGATGCTCTTCTCAACTATACTTGGCTGATGGGATAGAATTATAAGTAAGGCAGTAGAATAATAATAGAAAATTTATTTCAGTAGAGGCAGTAATGTATGAACACTGAAGAATCACTTCATATGGGAAGCCCGATTTATTGATTTTTAGGCATAAATTCAGAGCCTTATTTTAAAAATAATTCAAAAATGCAAATCTTTATTATATTGCCAAACAATATGGTAGAAATTAATATATTCAGTTACCTTTAAATGTAGACTATACAAATCTGCTAATCTCTTCTCTCCTATTTCATCATAAATAGTAAAGCTATAAATAGCATCTATTCCCAAAATTTGTCTTTTATATTGTGGCTTCATTAATTTCAAATATTGTTATCAATTTACAAGAGGTATAGAAGTAATTTAAGTTTTACATTTGGTCTAAAAAATGCTGCCTTATCTCATAATATCAATTATACTTATCTATCAGATTGCTATCTTTAAAAAGTTGTTATAAAACTTTCATTTTCAGTATGAATTCTCCCTTATTGACATTAATAGCAACAAGCTTAGTACAAGGTATATATTTTAATATGAGGTCAGTATTCTTATGTAAAGCATTTTTGAACTTTTAAAATGTCATATAAATTTCTTCTTTTATTGTTGGCCAAATATGTAAGGGACATAACTAAAGCCTTTCTAGTCTGTTAAAGGAAATGTTGTAAGATAATATGTGTAACCCTTCCATAATTAGTAAATCATATAAGAAGAAAGAACAGTAGGCCAAATTTGTGCAATTAAAATAAACAGTGGATTAGATAATTAAATTTTATCGGTTAACTTTTTGAGATGATTTTTTTAGAAACTGATTTAACAAACTCTAAATACTGAGATACCATATTACTTAAAATATAATATTTATTTTGGGTCCAGATATGGCTTATTTACAGCCTGATGTTCCTTTACTTTGTAAGAGTACTTTATGTGAGGAATATATTTTGTATTTGGAAGGCATGTATTTGGATATTTTTGTGATTATAATGATGGAAAAATTATCTAATTTTACACTATCTCCTACTCTCTTCAATTTCCTTTTTATAAGTTTTATAATTTACTTATCTTTGTACATATTGTATCCCCAAGGAAAACTACAACAAGCTCTGAATGAAGTCAGAGGACCTCACTTCAAATTCGGTCTCTGACTTTGGATAATCTACATCTAATATTTACTTAGTATATGAACTTCACTAAAGTCACTTATCCACTCTAAACTGCATTGTGTTTTTGCATAAAAGAAAGGATTGAACTATGACCTGTGAGGTCCCTTCTACCTATGGTCAGTTCCAAGAATCCAGTGTAATTCATTGACTTTGAGTAATAGCATGTTTGTTTTATAGTACTTATAAGTTTTTTGTTTATTTTTTATATTTTTACTGAGGCAATTGGGGTTAAGTGACTTGCCCAAGGTCACACAGCTTGGAAGTGTTACGTGTCTGAGACCAGATTTGAACTCAGGTCTTCCTGATTTCAGGGCTGGTGCTCCACTGCACCATCTAGCTGCCCCAATATTTATAATATATATTTCACAAAGTATTTTCTCAGTTGTCTTTTGAGATACTGTAGTGTAAAACATTCTATTTATTATTGACATTGTAATGAGGCTGAGATTAATTTGAAATAACTTGCCTAGGATCATATAATTAATAAGTAGCAGAGCCTGAATTTGGAAGTTCCAAATTTGAAAAGTAAAATTAGATTTTTCTATCATGCTTTTTGAATGCTATTTCATCAGGATGGATACTCTTTCCATTGTCATACATCACTATTCTATTCCTACCAAATTGATAGGTTTTAACATCTTTTAGGGTGCTGACTCTTAATCACAGTATTCAGAGACTTTTAGAGTTGGAAAGGACTTCATTTCAAAAAATTAATTAATTAATTTTAATACACATTGCTTTATGAATCATATTGGGAGAAAAAAATCAGAACAAAAGGGAAAAACCATGGAAGAGAAAAAAAATTGAAAAAAAGAAGTGAACATAGAATGTGTTGATTTACATTCAGTCTCCATAGTTCTTTTTCTGGATGCAAATGTATTGGGATTGCCTTGGATCACTGAACCACTGAGAAGAACCAAGTCTTTCTAGTTGATCATTGCACATTCTTGCTATTATGTACCCGGTATTCCTGGCTGTGTTTGTTTGACTCGACATCAGTTCATGTAAATCTTTCCAGGCCTTTCTAAAATTGACTTATTTATTATTTTTATTGAACAGTAATATGCCATTGCCTTTATATACCACAATTTATTCAGTCATTCTCCAATTGATGGACATCTACTCATTTTCCACTTGTTGGCTACCACAAAAAGAGCTGCTACAAACATTTTTCATGTGTAGGGCCTTTTCAGACCTCAGCATCATTGTAGTTCAAAACATATCTCAAAGTGAATTCCCATTACAAGGCCCCTGAAAAAAGATCATTTTCCTCTATTTGAACTGCTCTAGAGAGGATGGAACCCATCATCTTTTCCAAGCTGATGTGTTTCTCAAATCTAAATTTCTCTCAGCACCATCTACCTATGTTGTTCTTGATTCTGCTCTCTCAGTGTAGGGAGGAGAAATCTAATCATTTTCCTGATAGGACCAATACCTCTTCCTCATCCAAAACTTATCTTAGTTCATAAATGTTTGTTAAATTGAATTGATTTGAGATGTGTAAATAATGGGCTCCACAGTGATGCATGATTATCTGTAAAAGTCCCAAGCCCCACAACAGCCGAACTATAAGAAATGCACCAGATGTATAGTAATTAAAATTACACCAAGAAGAGGAAATACAAAACACCAGCACAGACTAGGTAAAGCCTTTTAAAAGTAACACTAGATGGAAACCAAAGTGAATGAGGGACTCCTGCCCTTTTTGACCCATTGGACAAGCCTCTTTTTAAAACTTGTATCAAAGGGATGTGCTGCTAAATGATTAACTACTCGACTGGGACAGGGGGTGATGGATGGGACACACCTTAAAGTTTTTTATGCATTATTAATATGTTGATAAGTCTAGATAATTAATAAAACAAATTAAGCCATGAGTTGCATATGATTTAGGATTTCTGAAGTATAGATACTTAAGCTGAAATTTTAATAATCATTGAAGCCAATTAAAACTGGTTTTGGATCTCTCTATTTCTCTTCTGTTAGCAGAGAGCTAAAGCTGACAGTTTTATAGAGAGTTCCAGCAGTAAAAGTTGGTTTTTGTTTCTATCAGAAAGGGAATGCAGTTAATGTAGTGAGAAGAATGCTGGATTTGAAGTCAGGAGGCTTGTTCAAATTCAGGCTCAGCTACTTGAGAGAAAAGAGAAAATGTAGGTATAGTCTGTTTTGGGAAAGCAGATTTCAAAGGGTTTGGAAAGAGATCTAGACTGTCATAGGCTAACATGCTTTGGGAGGAAGGTCAACCCAAGAGGCAAAGAGTCTTAAGAATGAACTTCAAAAGACTAAAAACTGAAACAATTCCAATGAAGAGAAAATTTGAGGTTTTTTTTCTGAAGATTTCTTTTCAAGATTTAAGGATTTCTGAATCCTTTGTGAGTCTATAGAAAGAATTTTAGTTACAAAAAGAGAAAAATGGGACTATGTAAAAGTGGGTGAATATGAGTATATTATCCTATAAAAATGCATTATGAATGCTAAGGTTAAGAATGAGCAGAGACTGGTGAGAAATGCTAAGGACCACAGAAAAGTATTTTATTTTTTTTTAATCTTTATGAAGAAGAAGAAGAGAATTTAAAAAGAGAGAATTTTTGCTTGCGATAAATAAGGCAGTAACTGACAACAGAGATTCTTCTGTAAAGGAGACTAACTTTTATATTGGGATTGAATAAATAGGGATTTGATACTCTTGAAATGTTTAAGGAAAAGGAAAGAAAAAATCTTTTCTTTGCTGGATTCATGTCACCTGATTATGTTATGATTGCTAAGACACTGTCGTCATAATTGAAATAATAGGAAAAGGTAAAAGACAGGAAATATCCTATTTTTCCAAAAAGAGAACAGAGCCTGCAAACTTGAATTTCATTTCTGGGAACATTCCAGATTATCAAACATTTAGGAAGGTAGTTAGAGACATCATGCCTTTATCAAGAATAGGTCATCCTAGTATAACATTTATTTTTTTGTATAAGAATCACTTATACTGTGATATAAATAAATACTGTGGATAAAGATTATGGAATATTTTGATAAAATATCTCATTTTTCTTATGGAGAAGATAGAACAATATGGATGAGGTGATAATACAATCAGGTGGATTCAGAACTGGTTGAATGATCAGAAAAGTAGTTAATACTTGAATGTTTTTGTATCTATAGTAGTGTATCATAGGGATCTCTTTGCTTTGTGGTGTTTAATATTTTTGTTGATTAATTGGATAAAGATGTTTTCTGGGAAAATCTAATTTAGGTTTGATATTGGAACAAAATGAATTATTAGTACATCATTCATTAGTTAACAAAAGTTGATAAATAAATCACTTAGCCATAACATGAGAATGATATTCAATAAAGATAGGCATTGTTGACACCTTCAGTTGATTGATCTCTCAGAAACTCCCATTGTTATCTACTATCCAAACAATTAACACTTTTTCCTCCCATCCAGGTCTAATGGCTTATCCCTTGAGGAAATGATGTCAACAATCCTTAGTCTTCTGAATGGAGCTTTTCCTAAGAAATGTCTTAACTACCTTTTCAGGGAAAATTAGTTTTCCTGGTGGCTGAAGGTGCGGGTGGGGGGATTAGAGGAAGGTTAAGATATTGTTTCTACCACAAGCATAGATTGTAAGATTTTCACATGACACAAAACTGGGAAGAATATTGACTATTGATGAGGATTCTGAAGGATCTCAGTAGGCTATAATAGGACTGAATTTAATAAAGTAAAATTCACTGGAGATAAATGTAAAGGCTTAAGCTTGGTTATTAAAAAATTAACTTCACAGATATAAAATGGGGAAGGCATAGTTAGACAGCAGTTGTTATTAAAAAAGATCATAGTTTTAGTGTACTACAAGCTTAATATGAGGTAGTAATGTGATGTGGCAATCAGAAAGCTAAAGTGACACTGGGCTGCATTAAGGGCTGCATATATTTTAGAAAAAAGGGATATGATTATTCCATTGTATTCTACCCTTGTTAGACCTAATGAATAATATTGTGTCTGAAATTTTAGGTGTTATTGTTTAACAAGCACATGCACAAACTAGAGAATGTCCAGAAGAAAAATAGAATGAAGGAAATTTGAATTCATTATGTATGTGGATTGGTTGAAGGGATTGTGCATGGTGTTTGGGGTTTTTTTGTTTTGTTTTGTTTTGTTTTGTTTTTCCTTTTCTTTTTTTCTTTCTTTTTTTTGAGAACAAAAGACTCATGAGGTATGTGATAACTGACTTAGAGTATTTGAAGAGCTATCATACTAAAGAGAGATTAGATTTATTCCAAGGGCAGCTAAGTGATGCAGTGAATAAAGTATTGAGCTGAGAAGCAGGAATACTGCTCTTCCTGAGTTCAAACCTGGCCTTACATAACTTCCTAGCTTTTCAACCTCTGGAAAAGTCACTTAACCTTGTTTGCATCAGTTTCCTTATCTGTAAAATGAGCTGGAGAAGAAAATGGCCAACCACTCCTATGTTTGTATGTTTGCACATACACTATGTATGTATGTGTATATATATGTAGATATATATACACATATGTGTGTAGTATATTATGTATGCATGTATGTATGTATGTATGTATGTATATGTACTTTTAGGATTGTTGATTGTAGTGTCAGCATCAGGAGCCAAGAACAGACTGGACCTAGACTCAGGTCTACAAAGAGCCTATTAGAAAAGCCACACCATAGAGAAGGAGAACACATTTTTGAGGTCTCTAGTCAGAGGACTTCCAGAAACTCTGAGTTTCCTTTTGCCATCTCTCTACCCTAACCACGATGGACACAGACACAGCAGATTCCTTTTCCTTTAACAAACTGAAAAACACATTCTTGCAAGTTTAAAAGTCATTTTTATTCTCTCTCTCTGACTTTTCACTTGCCTCTCTCTTCTTGATTTGTCCTTTTCCCCTTTTAGAGAAGCAGAGAAAGTTGTATATGATTTTTTTCCCAGATATTTTATAAAGCATATCTGTTTTTCTTTTTTAAAATAAATATTATTTGTATAAAATGATTTTATAATCTTATAATTGGTCAAGTCAAACTTTTTTCAGCATTTCAGTGATTGTGTACAAATTGTATACAATTTGTGAAATTTTTATCATTTCATATCAGCACTTTTTTTTGCATAAATTATTTATGCATTTTCTAATATAAATGTATGCATTGATTTTCTTTGTAATTATGTATTTTTTAAAACATTTAAAACTTTATTCTGAAAAGGGGCTAATAGAGTTTTACTGGATTGGCAAATGGAAAAGGTTTTGCTATAAAATTTAAGAATTCTTTTTTGTTCAGCATTTTCTTTTCTTCTACTTGCTACTTTGTAATATTTTAACTTGTTTAGTTAGATAATAAATAATCAATGTGTCATCCAACAAGAAAAATAACAAATTCAAAATATTTTTATCTCTTGATTGCTATTTATTAATATGATTTTTATTCATTTCCATAGTGTTATTATACTTGCTTTTCCTTATACTGTTAACAAAAAACACTATTTTAATCTGTACACTTAAGAATGTGATTGAATAGACTGACTTGTAACTTAGATGCCATTCATATTGAACTTGTTGAACATTAGAACCACAACCAATATTTTTCCAATGCTTCTATTACACATGGCCCTTCAGAGAGATGGATAAAGTATATTTAGTGCATGATATGTAATATATAGTTTCTTCATGGAAGTAAAGAATCATAAAATTTTAGATTGTTTGGGGGAGGAGGGGGTGGTAAGCAGTACCTTTTTCAGCCTTGTAGAAAGAAGTTGAGCCTGTATAGAAACCCATATGCTCTTTTCTCCAATTCCAGTTCTCTTTCCATCATACCTTATGTGGCCCCTCAAATACATGCCAAACTTGTTTGGGCCTTCTGGGTATCATGTGCTCTGTTCATTGACAGGTAGATTGAAATATTGACCTGGTTGTCTGATAGCTAAATCTTCCTGTGATTCTATCTATCATTAATTTTAAAAAAATAGTGCACTGCTTAATTTGTAGAGTTTTTTCTCTTCCTTCAGTCAATAAGCATTTATTAAGCATTTACTATCTACTGGACACCATGTTCATCTGAGCATATAGAACAAAATCCCCCTCAAACTTATCAAGGGTACTGCCATCATCCCAGTTATCTGCAAATTGAGATATTCTATTTTACTTCCTCCTCTCTCACTACTTCTTCCCTTTCTGTCCATTATGTTGTTAAGTCTTGTCATTTCTACTTTTGAATGTCTTTCATATATTCCCTCTGAGCTTCCCCGACATCACCACCTTGGTGTGGGCCCTCTCCATCTCATGTCTGCACTAGTGCAATAGTTTGCTAGTTAGTGTCACATCACTACAAACAATTCTCCACCCAGTTGTGAGATTGATATTCCTAAAACGCCTGTCTGATCAAAATTTATTCCTAATCACCAGGATTACCTCCTGGATCCTTTGTATTTTAAAGCCTATAATAACCTGAATTTCTTCTACTTTTCCACTCTTCTTATATCTTTCTCCATGTACTCTTTTTTAAATAAAGCATTTATTTAGCTTTCCCCCTCCTAATTTTATGTAAAAATAAATTTTAACATTTGTTTTTAAAATTTTGAGTTATAAATTCTTTCTTTCCTTCCTCATTCCCCTCATTGAGAAGACAAGCAATTTGATATGTGCTATACATGTGTATAAAAAATATAAAACACATTTGCGTATTAGTCATGTTGCAAAAAAAAAAACACTCACCCCCCCAAAAAAAACCCAAGAAAAATCAAAATAGTAAAAGAGTGTACTTTCATCTGTATTCAGACTCCTTCAGTTCTTTTTCTGAGGATGGATAGGACTTTTTGTCATTAGGCCTTCAGAATTGTCTTGGATAATACTTTTGCTGAGAAATAGCTAAGTCGTTCATAGTTAATCATCATAAACACACATTCCTAACTGTGCTAATAATGAGAAAGTTAAGAGTTGCAAGTATCACTTTTCCATGTAGAAATGTAGGAATGCAGTTTAATCTTTAGTCCCTTATTATTTCCCTTTCCTATTTCCCTTTTTTATATTTCCCTTGAGTTTTGTATTTGAAATTCAGAAATTCTATTAAGCTCTGGTCATTTTATCAAGAGTTCTTGAAAGTCTTCTATTTCATTGAATATCTTTATTTTTCACTTGAAGGATTATACTCAGTTTTATTGGGAAGGTGATTATTGGTTATAATACTAGTTTTTTTGTATATTTATTTGTTTATTTTTTACCTTTGGAATAATCATATTCTGTTCTCTCTTAAACTTTAATGTAGAAGTTGCTAAACCTTGTTCTTGGCTGTGGTTTCATGATACTTCTCTTGTTTCTTTCCAGCTGCTTGCATTATTTTCTCTTGTTGGGGAGCTCTGGAATTTGGCTAATCTGGGTGTTTTCATTTTGGCATCTCTTTCAGAAACTGATTAGTAAATTCTTTCCATTTCTCTTTTACCCTCTGGTTTCAAAATTATCAGTGTAATTTTGCTTGATAAATTTTTGAAAGGTAATCTCTTAACGCTCCCCCACTCCTTTGGATCATGGCTTTCAGGTAGTCCATTGATTTTTTAAATTATTGTATCTTTTGTCTAGACCAGTTGTTTTTCCAATGAGATAATTTCTCTGTCCAGTTTTTTTATTCATTCTTTTGATTTTGTTTCATCAGTTTTCATTTGCTCAATTCTGATTTTTAGGGAATTATTCTCCCCAGTGAACTTACGTACCTCCTATTCACTTTAGCCAGTTCTGCTTTTCAAGGCATTCTTTTAATTTGATTTTGTACTTCTTTTTCCATTTGACCTATTCTGTTTTTAAGGTGCAGTTTTCTGTAGTTTGCCTCCTTTACCAAGCTGTTGACTCTTTTTTCATGCTTTTCTTACATCACTCTCATTTATCTTCCCAATTTTGTTCTACTTCTGTCCTTGATTTTTAAAATCCTTTCTGAGCTCTTCCATGGCCTTAGAAAATTCATATTTTTCTTTGAGGCTTTAGATGTAGCTGTTTTGATTTTGTTGCTTTTTTTTAAAAGTGTATTTTTGATATTTCTTGTCACTATAATTTTTATGTATTTTTTTTTTCTTTTTGCTCATTTTCTAGTTTATTTTTTATTTTCAACTCTTGGCTAAAATGAGAGTCTGCTTCCAGTTTTGAGAATGCACTATCTCAAGCCTCAGGGGTTTTGTGCAGCTTTTTTTCAGAGATACTTTTAGGAAACCATAAGTTTCTAGTTCTTTCAGGGTTAGAAGAACTAAGAAAAGATGTGTTTATTATTTTAGCCTTAGCTTTTGTATGTGAGCAGCCACAAATACTCTATTCTGCTGGTTGGTAGGATCTCTTTTGGATAAGACTTGATTACATGACAAAAAGAATAGGATTATTCCAGGATAGCCCCATTAATAAAGACAATTAATTAATTAAGAGTAATATTCCTTAGGTTGTTGGAATTGACCACATCATATAATTATCATAATTGTTTTCTTTCATGACTTGAGTAAATTTGTTACCCAAAATAATAAAATAGAAAAAGAATATAGGAGTACTTTTGAGAGACATTTGGGTTCAAGGTCTCTCTGTTAACTTACTTGCGTTGACATAGTTATCTGCACTCTCAGAATTCTGTTTCTTCCTTTATAAAATGAGAGGTTTAAGAACTGTGCTTTCAGGAAACTTCTTCCTTTTGATTTTAATAAAGCCACTATTTGGACATATGATAAAATTTCCATTTCCTAGTATGTATTTTCCCTTTTTTATAATATTCAAAACACTTGAATGAATGTATAGTAAAGCACTTACTATGATCAAATTACCAATACAAATACACTACTCAGTCATGCCTGATCTTCCATTTTAATGGGGAATCATTACATAAAGAGAAATTTAAAAATGGGGGGAATACATATGCTGGGCCCTAGAGTTAAAATGATTTGGTTACATGAAGTGAAGCCTTAAGGAAACTCCTCACTGAGAATGTGGAGTCTCGGAGGCAGTGCCCAAGGTTCTGAGTAGATGTGCAGGGAGCCATGGCAGATGAGAAAGACTGCCACATGACAGCATAGTTTGGGAACAAACACTGTCTTTGTCTCTCCATGGCTTTGAAGTGATTGCCGAATAAGCAGTTAAACTGGGCATTTATGCTGGCTTTATCGTAGTTATGTATTTACAAGTGGTTATGTTGTTTTGATGCTACTTTAGATAGTTTAATTTTAGCTTCTTTTTGTGTTTGTTGTTTGGCTTGTCTTGGTGTTCCTTACTTTAGATCTCTGAATTTAGAGCTTGTGCGTAGGTTACAGCATTTGTATTTGATACCTGTAACATTTCCTTGTCAAAGAGATAATTACCAATATGATTTGTACATATAGTGCCTTCTGGTATTCACAACACAGTTTGTAAACTTAATTAGTTCTTTGAATAGCAAATGTTTTGAAGATGATAAACACCTTTCCTCTGGATAATATGAAGAATGGTTATATATTCATAGACATTAGATTTGCTATTCAAATTAAAATGCCGATAGGAGTACTTTTAAATGTAAAAATATACCACATCTTGTGAGGTATTTTTGAATCATATTGTTGTCCAGTGTCCTAATTGGGGAAATAAAATAAAAAGCTTAATCCAGGTAATTTAATCTCCAGGTATATTCAGTTTGTTTTTACTTTAGCATGTATCTAGTTGATGGTTTTACAATGGAGAATGTTAGAATTTATATTGAGACACCATAGCTTTATTTTTCTCGCAACAACTGATGGTGATGATGCAGTAATACCCTAGCTAAGAACGGGTGGGGGGGGGAAGAGGAGGAAGACCTTTGCACATCTTAAACAGATATTGCCATTTCCACACACTAAATGTTTTTATAATTTGCCTATTGCTCTTCAGTTTTCTCTTCCAGAAGCATTTTTTTTTTCTTATTTGAGTGACAAAAAATGTTGTCTTGGACAAAGAGAATGTTCTGGAAATACAAAAATAAATTGATAAACTTGCCAAAAAAGTCAAGGCACCCTATCCACATTGGAAATCTTTGGCATCATTTTTGTGGTTGTGTAAGTGAGCTTCATAACTGGTAAACAAGTGATGAACGATAGATTAAAGTTTGAGGCCTACTAGCTTATTTTATTTTTTCTATCTGGTTTATATAAAATATCAAATTGATTTATACTGACTGAAACAGATTGGGGTCCAAATGAATTATTTCTCACAGAGTACTGTGTAATGAACTAGGAAAATACAAAGATTATGACTTAAAATTTTTCTTCACTGCTTTTGCAGTAAAATGGGAGTGGGAGAATTTGACAGAAGCATAAATAATTATCCCAGAATTGAACATGAGTTCATAAGAGAGATACAAAATAAATTCTTTGTATAACTGAATGACAAGAAGATAATTTGTGACTGATATTAGAATAGAGAATCCCTGAAAGGAAACCTTTTTGAAATGGCATTTGAGCTTTGTCTTGTAAAGGCAGATTTAGCATTCATAAAAGGAAGGAACAAGGTCAGAAACAGTTATTAACAGGAAATAGATTGAGCATTGGCCCCAAAGTAGGCAAGTGTGTGACCTGAGTAAGGCAGGTTAACAACTAGGGGTTTTTGTGATTGGAGCATAGAGAACCCAAAGAATAACTTGATATTAGATTGGTTTTTGGTGGTGAAAAACTGTATAGAACTTTTTGACACATTTAGTGATTTGAACTTTATTTCATAGGCAGTTGATAACAACTAAATGATTTTGAGCAAAGAGGAGACACAAGAGACAGATTTATCTGTAAAAGATTAATCTTTGCAGCATGTGAAAGTTGATTGAACAATCATAATGTATTGATTGAATGACTTTTATGGGCCAGTCACTACACTCAAAGTTTAAAATGGAAAAAAAAGGAAGGAATTTTAAATTTTTTGGGGAAAGCCAATACAGATAGATAGATAGATACTTAGATAGACATTTCAACATATAAAGAAAAAAATTTTAAAATGGCTACTAATTAAGGAGGAAGAGGGTGTTAGCAGTTAGGGAGAAATCCTTCATCCATGAAAGACTTCATGGAGAAGGTGGTGCTTCAGTCTTTAAGAATTAGAAGAAATAGAAGAATTATATCTAAGAATAGATGAGTGGGGAATAACATTCTCTAAGAAAAGAGAAGGCCAGTTGCCTCAAAATTGCAAAGCTAGAAATTGAATAAGAAGATTGAAAAGGTCAATTGGGACTAAATTGTGAAGCCATTCCATTTAAGTGTGAAGCAAAATTTGCATTTTTCTTACTGTTTAGTGATTTGAAACCATCTTATAAAAATTTTCCCTTTAGATGCCAGTTTCTTTTTCAAAAATAGATTTTGTTGATATCTTATATGCTATACTTGCCCAGATTTCCACCTATATCCTTGCCCATCTTTTTTTTAAGACAAATATGTTTTATTAAAATTTTTAAAAAAAGTGAAAGAAGAAAAAAAAAATCAGCACAATTAATACAGTGGAGGAAAAAAGACATTCAACACCTGTGACACTACATCCATTCCACTTCTGCAAAAGAGTGAGATGTCGTCTCTCTTCTTATTTGGAGCCAAATTGGTATTTATAATTTTACAACATTGCTTTTATTTCTCCCTGACAACATTTAATTTTGTCTTTTGGAAGGATTCTTTACCGTTTACTTTGCTTTTGTCATTGTATTTTCCTGCCTTTGATTACTTCCCCGTGCATCAGTATTTCACTATGTATCAGTTCATGTAAGTCTTCTTTTTGTCCATCCTGTTTGTCTTTTTTCACAGCATACTAATATCACATTATTAATGTACCACTATTTGATTAGCCATTCCCCAATTGATGGGCAGCTGCATTGTTTCCATTTCTTTGCTATCACACAAAAAAAAAATGTTGTTCTAAATAACTTTGTGTATAGGAATCTCTCTTTTTGTTTCAGTGACCTCCTTGGGGAATATGTCTAGCAGTAGAATCTCTTGAGTTTTTGTGAAACTACTTTGCCATGATTTAATTATAAGTTCCATGTAAATAAGTCACAAATCTACATGTGCAGTTCTTTTCTCTCTTTTGTACTTCAGCTGCCTCCTTGACACCTCCTCCTGGATGTTTCATTGACATCTGAAATGCAACATGTCTAAAACCGAAATTATTTTCTTTCCTTCATAAACATTCCTCATATTCTAACTTAAGCTTTTCTGTTGAGCACACCATTGTCATTTCATGTGCCCAACTTCATAATGTAGCAATCATTCTTTTTTTCTTCCTAGCTTATCCCATGTCAATTAAATCACATTTTTCTCTTTCATACCCTTTTTTTCCATTCACAAGATGGCTAACTAGTTCACAGGCTCTCATTACCTCTTGCCTTGGCTATTCTAACAACCTCCCAAGAGAGACTAATCTAAAATTAATCCCCATAGCTGCTGAATTGATAATTCTGGTGTCCACTCATGTCATTTCGCTTCTTAAAAGCTTCCAAAATCCCCCTTTTGCTTTCAGATTAACCGATAGTGTTCTGCTTGACACTAACAACTTGACACCTAAAGCCCTTTACAATATTCGCTTCAATCTCTTCAGATTGATTGCATATTACTGTCATATAGTATATATATTTGTATACTTTGTGTTCCAGGAAAACTAACCTGCTTCATTCCTGAACATACCAATTTATCTCTTTATTCTTTGTCTTTCCACAGGCTGTCCCTCTTGCCCTGAAATTAACTCTGTACTCACCTTTTTAATAACTCTAGATCTCTTTCAGGCTCTGCCCAAGTACTACCTCCTTCAAAATGCCCTTTTCCAATATTCCCAGTTGATGGTTGCACCTCCCAACCACTCTCCATTCCTACATCATTATTTATTTATTTGAAAAATGTACTATGTCTCCTTATCTATTAATATGTTGTATGCTCTCCCTCGAGTACATTGTACGCTAGCACTAAACATCCACCTTAGTTTTTTGATTGGGTAATTGCTTATGAGATTAGTTAAGAGTGGTCCTAATGATGATAAGTACCAATGGGTAATCTGGTGAGGTCAGTGAAAATAAAAGGAGTGAAGTAGACCTCATTGCTGTCAGCTGAAGAGGTTAGATTGATGGAGCTCAAGTCTGCAGGCTCTGGAGTCAGAAGGTGGACGTGACAACATTGGATCTCATTTAGAGTGTTGAGAGATGGTAGATGGAGGTTCATGGAGGAGTGGCCACTTGTCACCAAAATCTCATTTGTGTCTCTAAGCTGCAACAACAGGGACAGTGAACACAACCTGAAAAATCATCGGCACACACAGGTGAAACTTGGTAGAGGTTAAGTGATACGCCTGAAACCCTTTGGTGAATTAGGAGATATCTACTCCAAACATCTGAAGCCTTCCATGGCAGAATGGGGAAATAAGAAGGCAGCTGACCAGGCACTGTGAAGCACTTAGAGCTTGATTTTTGTCTTTCCCCTGAACTTTGATGATGCTGGAAGGGAGAGTGAAGTTAATGACTTTGTGCAGTTCTGCCTCACTTCAATCTAATTAAGAAACAAGTCATATTATTGGACCTTTTCAAAAACAAAGAGAAGCATATATGGCCTCCTAAGTTGGTATGGGGGGGCATTCTCTCCCCTTCTCTTACCATTTCTCCTTCCTTTTTTGTTTCTGCCTTCCTTTATATCTTGCCCCTCCCTTTTCTTTTCCTTTTTCTCCTCCTACTTCTTTATAGGGTTAGATAAATTTCTATACCTGACTGAATGATTAATTCCCTCTTTGAGCCCAAACTGATGAGATCAAGATTCAGACAATGCTCATCCCTCTCTCTTATTTTCCTCCATTGTAGTAAGTTTTTTGTGCCTCTTCAAGTGAACAGATTATCCCATTACACCTCCCCTTTCCTCTTTTTCCAGTACAGAATTTTTTCCACTCCTTAATGTCTTTTTTCTTTAATATTGTCACAATAGAGTCAATTCACCACCATACCCTCAGTCCATGTGATGTCTCTCTGTCTGCCCCAGTGACAGATACAGTTTTCAAGCGTTACAGATATTTTCCCATCTAGGAGTATAAGCAGTTTAACCTTTAAATAACATATATTTTCCTGTTTGTCTTTCTGTGCTTCTCTTAAGTCTTATGTTTATAGATTAAATTTTCTGTTTAGTTCTCATATTTTCAAAAGAAATGATTGAAAGTCTCTCATTGAAAATCCATGAAATCCCCTGAAATAAGATGCTCCATCTTGCTGGATATTTAATTCTCGGTTGTAACCCCATGTCTTTTGCCTTCTGGAGTATGGTATCCCAGGCCCTCTGAACCATTATTATAGAAGCTGCCAAATCTTGGGTAATCTTGACTGTTGTTCCTTGATATATGAATTGTTTCTGTGTGGCAGCTGGCAGTATTTTTTCCTTGAGATTGTAGTTCTGGAGTTTCACAACATTGTTCCTTGGGGTTTTCCTTGTTAGATTTCTTTCTAGAGGTTATTGACACATTCTTTCACTGAGTATTAACACCCATCTGTTTCTCAAATAAGAGAAATAATTTTATTTAATGACCTCTTGTAGAATGTTATGCAGTCTCTTTTTTTGGTCATGGCCTTCAAGTAGGCTAATAATTTTTAAATTTCCTTTTCTGGATTTATTTTCCAATTCGACTGTTTTTCCAATGACGTATTTCACATTTTCTTCCATTTTTTCCCCATTCTTTTTAATTTGTTTGACCAATTCTTGCTGCCTCACAAAGTCATTAGCTTCCATTTGCCCTCTTCCACTTTTAATGTGTGATTTTCATCAGTTAGTTTTTGTGTATCTTTTTCCATTTGGTTTATTCTCCTATTTAAGTAGTTGTTTTTTTCAGACAATTATTTCCTTCCTTTTCCAAACTGTTGATTCTCTCATGCATATCTCTTATTTATTTTCTCATTTTTTTTCTTCTATTTCCTTATTTGTCTTTTAAAGTCTTTTATGAGCACTTCCAAGAAGCCTCTTTGGGCTTTGAGACCAATTTATAAAATTCTTTGAGATTTCTTCTAAGGACATTCAGTCCATATCTGAGTTTGTGTTTTGATCTTTCCTGTCACCATAGTAGCTCTCTATAATCAAGGTGGTTTTTTTTTTTGTTTTTGTTTTTGTTTTTGGTGGGGGGAGGGAGGAGGAGGGTTTATTTTCCTTTCCTTTTCTTTTGGTATTTCATCTTTTTTACTTTTAAGTTGAAACTCCACTCCTGGAATATAGGTGGCACTGTCCCAAGCTTCTTGCGCAGCTCTGAGCCTTGGCTTTGAGCACAGCACCCCCTTATTTTAAAGGAACAATAAAATCATTTACTCCTACATTCAGAGGTGTGTTTTTTTTATTTTTTATTTTTTTTTTAAATTAAAAAGCAAGGCAACTCTCCGGTCAAATTAAAAGAACAATGAGAGATGTAAGATGGAACTGTGAACGCATCCAAACATTGTGGAGAGCAATTTGGAGCTATGCTCAAAAAGTTATCAAACTGTGCATCAAAGCTGGAACTATATTTGGTGCTAATGACTGTGCCATGCATTTATAATGAAAATGATAATACAATTAAAATTAAATGTGTAATTCTGATTGTAAGCCTAACTTCAAACTATCAGAGGAATAATTTCTAGAACTCAATGAAATAAAGTCAATTGTAAGAATAATTTTTTTCTTTTTTTTTTAAAATTAAAGCTTTTTATTTACAAAACATATGCACAGGTAATTTTTCAATACTGATCCTTGCAAAACCTTCTGTTCCAAATTTTCCCCTCCTTCCTTCTATCCCTTCCCCTAGATGGCAGGTAGTCCAGTATACGTTCAATATATTAAAATATATGATGAATTCAATATGTGTATACAAATTTATACAGTTATCTTGCTGCACAAGAAAACTCGGATCTATTAAGAAAAAAAAATTTTTGAGAAGGAAAACAAAATGTAAGCAATTATCAACGGAAAGCATGAAAATGCTATGTTATGGTCCTCACTCAGATCCCACAGGCCTCTCCCTGGGTGTAGATGGCTTTATTCATCACTGAATAATACGAAATGGTTTGAATAATCTCATTGTTGAAGAGAACCACGTCCATCAGAATTGATCATCTTATAGTCTTGTTGCCATATATAATGAATGATCGCCTGGTTCTGCTCATTTCACTCAGCATCAGTTCATGCAACTCTCTCTAGGCCTCTCTGAAATTGTCCTGCTGGTTGTTTTTACATAACAATAATATTCCATAACATTCATATACCATAATTTATTCAGCCATTCTCCAATTGATGGGCATCCATTCAGCTTCCAATTTCTAGCCACTACAAAAAGGGCTGCCACAAACATTCTTGCACATGTGGGTCCCTTTCCCTCCTCTAAGATCTCTTTGGGATATAAGCCCAATAGAAACACTGTCGGGTCAAAGGGTATGCACAGTTTGATAACTTTTTGACCATAAATGAAGAATAAAATACATTAAAAATAGGAATAAACATTCCTATATTACAGGAATATTATAGACCTCAAACTATACTATAAAGCAGCTATAATATCAAAAACATTTGGTCTTAATTTTGTTTTTTTTTAAGTAAACATTTTAGAGACTAGACAAAAAAGAATGATAAATAAATGAATTATATAAATTTGCAAAGGAGAAACCTGAAAATATAGAGGATTGCATTTTTTGATAGTTGTCCTATCTGACTGACAAGTAGTATAGTAGAAATAGAATAACAATTTATACCACATTCCACAAAAAAATGTGTACATGATCTGAATAGCAAAGGTTATACCATTAGGAATTAGAAAAGAAAATGCAAATTAAGACAACCCTGAGGTACCACTACACACCTGTCAGATTGGCTAAAATGACAGGAAAAGATAACTATGAATGTTGGAGGGGATGTGGGAAAACTGGGACACTAATACATTGTTGGTGGAACTGTGAACGGATCCAAACATTCTGGAGAGCAATTTGGAGCTATGCTCAAAAAGTTATCAAACTGTGCATACCCTTTGACCCAGCAGTGTTTCTACTGGGCCTCTATCCCAAAGAGATCTTAAAGGAGGGAAAGGGACCCACATGTGCAAAACTGTTTGTGGCAGCCCTTTTGGTAGTGTCTAGAAATTGGAAACTGAAGGGATGCCCATCAATTGGAGAGTGGCTGAATAAATTATGGTATATGAATGTTATGGAATATTATTGTTCTGTAAGAAATGACCAGCAGGACGATTTCAGAGAGGCCTGGAGGGACTTGCATGAACTGATGCTGAATGAAACGAGCAGAACCACGAGATCATCATAGACATCAACAACAGTATTACATGATGATCAATTCTGATGGACATGGCTCTCTGCAACAAAAGAATTGTCTCAAACCAGTTCCAGTTGTTCACTGAAGAAAACCATATATACCCAGAGAGAGGGATATGAAATATGGACCACAACATAACATACTCAAGATCTCTATTGATATTTGCTTGCATTGTGTTTCCTTTCTCTGATTTTCTTTTTTTTCTTGTAGATGGGATTTTTCTTGCATAACTTGTCAAGTAATTCAACATTATTAACATGTCATGGACTTCCTGCCATTTAGGGGAGGGGAGGGGACTGGGGGTAAAATTTGTAATGGAAAGCTTTGTAAAGATCAATGTTGGGGAACTACCCATACATATGTTATACAAATAAAAAGCTTTAATAAAAAAAAAGGAATTAGAAAAGATTTACTTTTCATACTAAGGGGAAGGAGTTAAATTATTAACTAAACAAAGAAAAGGGACAATTCAAAAAAAATTTAAAAAAACAGTTTTTAATTAAGTTTGTGCCTTTAAAATAATTATGGTTTTTTTTTCAGATATTTACTGTTCAAATTTTTTTCACGTTTGGTTTTAGACTGCCTGAAAGATCACTTTTTAATTGGTTCTTTTTTCTTACAACTTTAGGTTATAATTTTGAGGTATTTACTAATTCCTTCTCATCTTGTCTTTCTCATGACTGCATTATAATCTTGAGTAAATTGACTTTTCTTTATTTGGAAATTTTTTTCTCCAGGTCCATTGAATAATTTGTTCTTTGTTATTAAATATGTAAAAAATTAATGTCATTATATATATATATATCTTAGCATTTGTGTGTGTGTGTATGTGTGTGTTTCCCCTTTGTTTCTTTTAATGTTTTGTTGGGTGCCTTCGGAATTTCTGGGCATTTATCTTATATTGTTCATTGAATTTTGGTTTTTATATTAGAATTATCAAGATGTTCTGCATCTTGTTAGTTGCTTTGACTTGTATAGAAATCTCTCTGTCTCTATCTGTGTGTGTGTGTGTATTCATATATATATAAATTTTAGCAGCGTTTGCTTCTTTTGTCAGTTTTTCCTTTATTTCCTTACTTTTGTTTTTCAACTCTGCTTATGTCTTTTATTTCTTTACAAACATAATCATGTTGGTTTTCCTCCTCAGTCTCTATATTTTACTTTTGGGTTAGATATGTTAATTTTTCTTTTATCTTTGTTCCTAATTACCTCTATTAAAATTTACTTTCTTTTTTAAATTATTAGAGAGTTTTTGTTGCTTCATGCTTTCTTGGGAGTTCACCAAATTTTGTATTTTATCAAACATTGTTCATTGTACTTTTCTTGTATTATTGTTAAATGAGAACTTTTTATGTTCTTTGGGCAGCATCCAGCAATGGATAGAGTATTGTGCATGGAGTTAGGAAAACGTGAATTCAGATTCTGCCTCAGTTATTAGATATGTGATTAAGTCACTTAAGCTGTGCCTCATTTTATTCATCTTGCTTCCTTTTATTTTCAACTGTTCTGGTCTTTTACGGAGGTTTTTTCACTTGAAATCTTTTTTGTTAGAGAATTTTTATTTTTTAAACTCTCTGCCCCCTCCCCTTTTTACTTTCTGTTAATATTCTCCCTATGAGTGGATCATGATTCCCACAGTTGATAGTGCTTTCTTATTCTCTCCCCCTTGAAATTCTTTAATTTAATTTTATTTACTCTGGATTTACTTACTTGTGGGAATATTTGTTTCCTTCATTAGACTTGGAAATTTTTTACCAGCAGAGGCTTTGAGTTTCCAATGTCCTACTCTTAGTAAGTGTCCTTGACTTGAAAATAAAGAGTAGCCTTTTGGCAGAATTTTGCATATTTGGAATAATTGCATGCTATAAAGAATTCTTAATTTGGCCATAATAAATTCTCAGGAAGAATTAAATGATGGGGAAAATTTATACATACACATCTATAGATTCACTATAAATTGTTGTTTTATATTTATATATGTATATATCTCATTATACTATGCTTTTAGTCATTCCTGACCTAATTAGTTGTTCTTTTTATGAAAGTTTATCAGCAAATCATAGTACATACATTTTTGTTAGTATTTAATTTAAGTCCTGGATATTTCATTTATTCTTGGGAGATTGAAAAAAAAATAAAAATCTCTGGACAATAATACTTTCTTTCATATTATGATTAGATTCTCTCATTTATTTTCAGTTTACTGATAGTTATAGTAGTTATCTCTGGTATTAAAGACTGTTCAGAAAATTAATCTAACACATATAGGCATATGACTTTTTTGAATCCTATTTAGTCTCCAAGAATTTGACATGATGTCTTTTATTATAGAATTATCCAGAAGAATATTCATTTTTTTTGCTGATAGATATTTACATAGAATACAATTAAATGAATTTATTATATGCTTGTTATAGAATATCATTAGAACAGTCATACTTCTGTCTCATAGTGTGATAATGCCAGCAGGACAAATGAGAAAGACATAGAATCTTCATACAAAGGAAATGGGTTTTATAATGAGTGCAGTCTGAACAGAACTAATCTCTTTTTTTGGATCATTACTTCACCTAATCACAAAGTCTTTTTTAATTCACATCTTTGCAGGGTTCTAATTGGTGACCTCTGGAGCCTGATAATTGTATAAGATAGCTGGTCTTTTGCAGTATTCCTAATGATGTTGGCAATTAAAAGTGAGAAATGTAGCTTAACCCTTAGGCCAATAGTTTGAAAGGTGAATTCTGGCTTCATTTTTCTAGCTTTAATAATACAAATCTATCCAAATAATTACTTTAGTTGTTACTGACTTGCTGATTCTTTCAGTATATAGTCCTATATGATACTCATTTCATAAATGTTTTGAGTCTCTAAAATTCATTAGAAATCATTGATTTCATTTGAAAGATATGTTTCAAAGAGAAAACTTGAGGGCTTTCATGTTTTATGTCATTTGTGTGAAGGTATTCTTCCCCAGACCATAAATATGTTTTTGACACCATAGAGTCACTTAAGAATTGGAGATTTAAAACTCAAGATCTGGGTCTGAATCCTTTCTCAGACACTTGATAAATATCAGTACCTGGACAAGGCGTGTCTGTTAATTTACTAATTTGTTAAATGAGGGAGTTGGATTTGATGACATAAGATCTTCTGATCTTATTTGTTTTGTAGGATTTGTGACCTGATTTTGATGTGTTTAAGCTTTATAATAATGCATTTTTGAATATTGAAGTACATCTGTGGATAGAAAGTCACAATGATTTTTACTCCTCTTTTTTCCTCCTTTTCCTTTCCTTTTTTCAGTGAATCCTCTGTTTTAGCAACTTAAACTCACGTCTTTCTTTATACATGCACCCTTTTTTGGACAATCATAATATTGATTCTTTTTAGGAAAAAGTTGGGAATTCCTTGCCCTATTGACTTGTTTCTCTTTTGCTTATTCTAAACTGTCACTAGTTTTAATATGTATCTCATATCTTAATTTCCATACATAAATAGTATAAAAATTTGTATTTAAATATTAGATGGACAAAACTACCTTTATGTCATGCGAGAAAAATATGTTAAGTTGTGGAGAATCGAGAAGGTCTTTACTATCCTGCGGGAACAGTCACCATTGTTGGACAATCCTCCATTTTTGGCAGTTAATTAATCTGTGTTCCTGTGTATTTAAAGAAAAAACATACTTATCTCTACTGCAGTGAATATTTAGTAAATTTATATGTGATGGCTCATTCAATAAATAAACTTAGTATATTCACTATAATAGAAATGAACATTATTTTTAAAAATATATGCTACTACTCCCCCATCAGAGTGCAAACTTTGCAAGGACAGAGATTATTATTTTTATACCTCACAGCCTAACACAGTACCTGACACATGGTAGAAAATTAAGTAATGTTCTTCCATTCTATAGAATATGCTTGATCAGTAAAATTACACATTTGTTAGGGTATTTCTGTTCTTTCCTATTGTTGTAGTTATTCACTTTTTTTGCTTTTTTTATCAGTAGTTTTCTAGTTCCCCACTAATTTGTTTCTAGTTCTTTGCTAATATAAAAATCATTGTTTTGAGTATTTGCTTTATATGGACCACTCACTTGTTTTTTTGACTTTTTTGTGTTTTAAGTAGCTATTCAATTTATGTATATATTTAAGTCATTTACTTAGGCCAAGTGTACATCATTCTCCAAAATGATTGGATAAATTTTAGTAAATAGTTTTAAGATGTTTTAAATTTAATTTCAAATTTCTTTCAGTTTTACTAGGACTTTTTGGTCACGTGGGAAATTTTTATGTTCTTGGGTTTTTTGAGCATTAGGTTATCTACTTAAGTTGTTTCTGGTTCTGCCTTATGTAATAGATTCCAAAAATCCATTTTTCTATTTTTTTATCCATTATCAAATCATTTTGATATTATAGCTTAATGTATTATTTGAAGTCTGAATTCCCCTTCATTCCTATTAAAAAAAAACCCCTGAATTCCAAGCCCATTGTTCTTCCCAGTAAATTTTATTGTAATTTGCCTTTTTTTGGGGGGGGGCAGATGTTGTTTACTTTACAAAGGCAATATGCTTGCTCTGTTGTGTATGTTGTGCATGCATTGATCAAAAATTATATTTGCCTGTGGAACTATTTGTTCCTTCTACTTCCAAAGACTTTGCTGTGCTTACTTAATGAAAAAGTTATCAGATATTGGCTTTACCAGGCTTGTTAGAATTGTGTTACCTGTCCCCTGGTTTGCTTGCCTCTTGCCTTGTTCCCCTCCCCCATTCTCCAATTTGTCTTACAGGTGATTGCTAGAGTAATTTTCTAACTAATCAGTGAAATGCTTATAAAATGCCAACTGTGTGCTGGTGTTACAGATACCATGAATAAAGCAATTTCTGTTTGTAAGGAGCTCGTGTTCTGTTTATATAGATTTATTCACTGTGGAAGATGAACTAGATTGGGGAGAGATTTGGAAAAGGAAGGCAAATTAGGAAGCCCTTGAAATAGTGTAGGCAAGATAAGGCTGAAGAAATCCAAAACAGTAGCTGTGGAGGGGCAGTGGGTGCAAGAGGTGGTGGTGGGGGAAGAGCTGGCAATGCTCGGCAATGGGCCAGATATTGAAGGGAGGGCAGTAGTGATGACAGATTATGATGCTTTCCTTAGGGATTGGGAGAATGTGCCAGAGGACAGGGGGTTCTGTTTGGGACTCGTTGAATTAAAGAAATATTAGTTTTAAATATTCAAGAGACAATTGCTGATATTGAACTGAAACTTGAGGGGAAAGACTGAGACAGGGGATAAAAGCAGCTAATAATTGGCATAGAGAAAGCAATGAAACATATAGAAGCTGCTTAAGTCACTGAGAGAGAGTGTATTAAGAGAGATGAGAAGGCTTAGAAGTTTGGGGAACATTCAGAGTTTAGGGACAGCAAGAGATGGAATAGGAACAATTTAATCATATTATACAACTAGGAAAGTTTATTGTTACCAGAGCTAAAAGAATGTCGTAGATAGAGAGGGTGGGTAACAGTGTGAAATGCAGTGGAAAATGTTGAGAAGGGTGGAAACTGAAAAAAATATTTTTCAATTTTGAAATCGTTAATAATTTTTGAGAGAGATGTTTGTTTTAGGTGATTGAAGAGGTAGGAAGTCAGATTGCAAAGGATTGATATGTGAATGAGAGGAGAGTGATAGAAGTAATAATTAAAACAACCTTTTCCTATAGGAGTTTGTATGAGAAAAAGAACAGAGAGATGGAGGATGATAACTTGTGGGAGTAGAGTGCTCTAGTAAAGATTTTTCATGAAAGGAGGGGATTATACTTCAATATGTTGGAAGTAGTGAGAGGTTGAAGATTAAAGGGTGGGATCCAGTTATAACAGAAAAGTAAGTGAATAAGAAATCTAAGGCGCTTTGTAGAGAGGTTTGCCTTGAACAGAAGAACAATTAAATTTTAGAGTGGGGTAGATGAATATAAAGTAGGGAATGATTCTAGTCACAGAGAGATGAAAAGAAAAGGCAAAAAGGGCACTTGTGTTAAATGTTCTCAAGTCCATAAATATAGGGAGGGGTTATTCTCAGCTGAGAAGAGAAATGGTGCAAGTGTTAAGAGACCTGTGTTAGAAGACAGCATGTGGAAAATTCTGGGAAGCGAGAGAGTAGAATCATTTAGGGGTGGATGAAAGGATTATTTTACTATAGTCAGAGCCCAATTAAAGGTTCAGTAACAATCATTTCCTTCCCTGGCAATCCTAGATTTTGGCTGTCCAAAAGGCTTAGTGCAGTTTTAAGTTTTAACAGCTTAAAATGACCTGAGAATTTCATTCCAGCCTGTGTGCATGGAGGGGCAGTGAATTCAGGAGGAATTGGCCCAAGAGAGGATTTAAAAGACTTGGAAGGATTGGAGTTCTGAAGGCAAAAAAAATAGCAATAAGACATAAGAATGATAGGAGCCCATGTTCAGATAATGTATTATCAGAGTTTAACTAAGGAAGTAGAACTCTTAGGTATAATGGTAAGTTCTGATATACTTGTGGTTTTAGAAAGTATGTATAAAAACTTTGTTCTGAGTATTTTATCCTTCTACTCAGTACACTCCAGTGGCTCTCATTATTGAGGAGCAAAAGAACCAGTCATTTAGTGATATTGGGAGACATCACAAATGGAATATTAGTATTTGATAGTTGCTAAAATTATAGCTATATTAAAAAAGATTGGTTGATTGGGTAAATCCTCTAGAATATTTGTAGGACATTAACACAAAACAGAAGAATTGGAGGAATTGCAAACTTCATCAGTGAAGAGAGTATCCAAGCAATGAAATCATGTACTCTCCGAATCAATTAAGTATTGCAAATTTTTGGAGAAATAGTCTTGATATATGGATCACTTTCCCAGTATGATTGCTTCAGTGATAAGCCTACATTAGATGCTAGATGCCACATCCTTTCTGTTTGATTTTAATATGCTGTTGAAAAGGTCAGTGGCAATGTGAATCAACATGGATTGGTTGGATTTTATTGCAATAGATTCTGATTTTGGTGTAATTGGTTATCATTAATTTAGATTACTCAAGTAAAATAATCCTATAGTCAAAACATTTGTAATTTTTAGTTAACAGTTTCATTTCCTAACAACAGCAGTAGCATTTAAGCAGTATTTGCAATGGCTATGCACACTTTAGTTAAATTTAAATCATGTAACTATGAGTATTTTCTTAATTTGAAATTGATTTCAAGATGCCAAAAGTGCTAAAATATTCAAGTATAAACAATTCACTTTATCATAGAATTCAGACAAAACTAGTCCTTTCATTAGTTTATATAGAACTGAAGTGATAGATAAAGTGGGGAAGACTTATTTTGAATATATGAAGTAGAGATGGTAGCAAAATCAATATTCATACTGGTTATACTGTAAAGGTTCTCCTGAATTATTAAATTATCTACATTTCTTTATCAAATTGCTAATATGATAGACAGCTTTTCAAAAAAGTTAGAAATTTTTCCTTGAAAACATTAGGTTTAATTTCTAATATTCTCTGAGAATTTTTTTTTGATTCAAGTACTAAAGCTTTAGTAAGAATTTGTTATTTATTAGCATTTAGTTTTAGACACTGAATATTTGAATTGGATATTTGGAACATTACAAAAATATATTGTAGATGTATGGTTCTGTACATTCCTGTTTTACTTGTGAGAAAAAAAAATGATTCAGGTATCACTGGCAAATTCCAGATCTACTTGAATGCCAGAATTATAACTTAAAAATACTTCTCTCATTTCAGAATTTGAAATTACTCATTTTTGCTGTGTAGCCTTCTAGCAATTATCCTTCCCTTCCACCTCCATCCAAATGATAAATTATTAACAGAAGAGGAACATAAACTTAATGAAATTAAAATGAAGTACTGCAGCAGGATAGCCTAAACTTATACAACACACTAAAGGTATACAGGATGGTGATACTGTGTAAGCTGGTGATATGCTATAAATGTCACTTTTGAATTTTTGAACAGTTTTAATAAAAGACCTGTTTATATTGTATGCATGTTGTGGACAGTTTTTGAACTGTGGAATTAGCTATTGGTATCATGAAGCCTTTGACTAAATTGTTGGCTTTTATTCTTTTTGCAATTGAGATCAATTGAAAACATTTAAATAGATACTAAAATAGTTCTCTGAGATGTTCATTTTTGTACCTTGTTTAGGCTGTGTTGAGATGGGAAAAGATTAGGGATGAAGATGTCAACGAGGAAATTATATAGTGTATGATGCTGAAACCTAGCAAAATGTTATTTGTAGAAAGTAAGAATATTACAGAAATCTCTGTGATAATTTGGTTATTTTGAAAAGATGTTTATACTAGTTTAGTTAAGATACTACAAACACTCTTAAGAGAATTGTCATCATGGTTGAGAGGCTTTAGATGTGATTTAGATCTTAAATGTGCTTTGACATACTTATGAAAAGCCATATGTGATATATTTGAAAGGATGGAATTGAGGGAATTCTATTTCTGTGTTACAACTGCTCATATGTGCATTGCGGGTGGCATTCATGCAAACTTTATATCTGCACAAAACACATGCATGCATGCCTATCATTTATCCATCTATAACATGGTGTTTCAAGGGACTATTCTGCTTTATTCCAATTTTTTTTTCAAAGTAATGTGAATTTCTAGCTGTAGTGAATAAATTTGCCATAGATTAGAATGTGAACTATGTTTTTAAAGTGTAAAATCTTGACCATTTAGCACAAAAAGGCCCTTAAGGAGTCAAATTTTTATCACCATTTAAGGGTACATATTCACATTTAGATTAGAGTTACACATGCATTGTTGGCTGTCTTTTTGAACCTTAGAATCCAATTATGACAGGAAAAATGTATTAAGTATAGTTTTCATTATCCTCAGATTATGCTCCATTTCTATGACATTTCAAAGAATTGTGCTAAATTTTTTAGTGCTTTAAAGTAAAGAAGTTTGCTATTTGTTATTTGGCCTTTCTCAAAGAGTATTATATCAGGAAGATGATGGCATAATATTCAAGTGAATTGGATTTAAGTCAGGGAGGACTGTAGAAAGTTACCCGCCTTACTTTCTCCTCCAGAGCCATGTGGATCCAATGGCAAGGTATACATCAGGAGGACTGGAGATGGCTTTGGATGTAGTAGAGCTTGGCCTTTTTTAAAATTTAGGGGTTTATTAAAGCTAGCTTAATAGAAGATCAAGGTATTTGTGTTATAATATATCTTGAGTAATTATTCATGTTGTTAACTATTTTGCACTTGTATTCACATCTAATAAAAACTTTCCATTGAGTGAAAATCTGCTTCTATAATTCTGAGTCCTAAATAAACAATGGAAAACTGAATTGAATTATTGGTGATTCAACTTATCAAGTATTTCAACATTATTAACATGTAGTGGACTTCCTGCCATCCAGGGGAGGGGAGGGGACTGGGGATAAAATTTGTAATGGGAAGATCAGTGCTGGGGAACTACCCATACATATGTTATACAAATAAAAAGCTTTAATAAAAAAATAAAAATAAAAAAACAAAAACAAAAACAAACAAAAAACCAAAAAAATAATTATTTGTGATTAAAAAATTTGTGGGGGGAGTGGCTAGGTGGCACAGTGGATAGAGCACCAGCCCTGAAGTCAGAAGGACCTGAGTTCAGATCTGACTTCAGATATTTAACATATCCTAGCTGAGTGACCCTGGGTAAGTCACTTAACCCCAATTGCCTCAGCAAAAAAAAAAATAGTATATGGGAATGCAATATATTGAATTATTCTTCTCCCCTTAATTTCTCAGTATTTAATTTAGATAGTTCTTTAAAAAAAACAAAAACAAAAACAAAAGTTAAGTCAGAGAAACACTGTCATTCACTTTGTAAGTTGCTTAAAGCCAATTGTAGCATTGCTTATTATTTTTAAGAGAATTGTTGTCTAATGGAGCATGAAGATTTTTATATTTTTTTTTCACTTTTGGAGACAAGATGGGACTAGACTTGAGAATTCATTGGTATACGGAGTGAATCAAAAAAATCCTTCATAGTATCCAGAGCCTAGTGACCTTGAATGCAAGATATACAAAAATAACAAGGATCATAAGCATCTCAAAATTATGTGAGAAACATTTCGAATTCCATAAGATAGGCAATAATACAAGAAAAATGTTCATAACTTCAGAATAGAGACAAAAAAGCATTGATCAGAGAATCCACAGATCATTGCCAAGTCACATAGTAATTAATAATAACAAATATTCTTCAGATGAATTCACAAAATTATTCCTTAGCTACCAGAAATCATAAAAGGGAAAAGAATAGTATGCTGCAAAAGCTTTCAAACTGCAGTCCCATATAGGCTGACGTACCATTTGAACCTGTGTTTAATTATTACTTTAAAAAATGAATGCTCAGTGTTAGAAACAAAAATCTGAACTCCTCAAAAGGCATGGTAAATGAACAATTCAAGATGATTGAAGCATTTTAAACTTTTAATGTGCTCCTTCAGAAATGGGTATGTGTGTACACATACACTACAGAAGGGAAAACAAATTTTTATGCTATAAGATTAGCCCTTCTCCTGTCACAGTTCTGGTTGTGCTTATCTGAGTCCTTCCTCATTCATTCCTTACATGTTGCTTGTAGACATGTTTCCCCTCTAGTCAAACATCCCACAATAAAAATAAAACTCAAAAATAAAAACATAAGACAGATGAGTAAAGAATTGTGGGAAAAGGGTGCTGTTATGACCTAGAAGAGCCCAGGTCTCCCAAAGATAACTCTAAAATTCCATATATGTACCAGAAAGGAAAATAATGAAGAAAACCAAAGAGAATCCTGCTATTCTGCCATCTGGACTTTGCATCTAGTTTTTCTTTATCATTATTAATTGACTTATAAGTTAAAAAAATTGATTCATATATTGTAGAAAGCAAGAATATTTTCCCTTTAGAAAGCCAGATAATGTGTGCTGTAATCAGTGTACATATAAAGCAAAACTCCTATACCTTGTCCTTTTCTACTAATAATGATGTGTTCCTCCTGTATAGAAATCCTCAGACGTAAATCTTATTTGTTGTACCTCTAGATCATGACAATCTTTCAAATTCTCATTCCATCAAAAGTGTTTTTTTTTAATTGAGAGTAACACTAAATAGATTACTTTTGTAGATCTTGAATTTAGAGATTTCTAGAAGGGCAGTAATTCATTTCACATTGCCTGGCATAGAATAATGCTTATTCAGTCACTGAGTGACATTACTTTAAGCCTCAGATTTAAGACTTGAGTTTTTACTCTGTGTTAAATAATAGCAACCACTGATGAAATGTCATGTCATTCCATGTACAGGTCTATCAGACAGAAATAGCCAAATAAAATGAAGGCAAAGGGACACTTTTCAGTATCAGAGAAGTATATTGGATTTTCCTAAAGTTTTTCAGATAAAATACTTTAACAGTGTTTTATCTCATTTTTTCATATTTATGGAAGGTGAAGAGGTTTAGACACACAATGATTTTCAGCTAAGAAGACTTAGTATGCATTTTACCAACATTTATCTTGGAATTATTTTTTCATTGATGTATTTAATTAATCAAAAACAGGCATTCCATTTTATTTTTTTTCCTTATCAAAAGAAAACTATTTTCGTGTAGTAAAACCATACTGTATTCCTTGGGAAATAAAGCCCATGAATTTTTTTGTAAATAAATGATGCAAAGATTTTAGAATTTTATAGCATTTTAGACATACTTTTGACATTCACATTTTGTGAATCAAGGATTGCTATTCATTCTTGATGTTCACGATGGAAAACTATTGATCATTTGTTATTGGTGACTGATTGATTTCTACAGGTATACCTACCTTTAGGGAATAGTTATTGCTAAATATTATATAAAATGAATTTTCTTTAAAAAGATTGTTTTTAGGAGCTATATTCTATAGAGGTGTTATTTTAGCTAAGGGCTTTATGTCTGCTTTATGAAAGCCCTTCTTAAATCAATACTTTAAAAAAACACATAAAAGGGTCACTTGATTTAAAAAATAAATTCAAACCTTATTTTGCTTTGTAGAAACATTCCTTGCTAATACCATTTAATAGAAAATGCTATTGTTTTTAAAATTGTTATATGACAAAATTTCATTTAATCAATTTCTTTTCAGCAAACTCTTGTTCCATAAAGTAAGGTACAGCTGCACCAGTAGATAGTTTTCCCTAGAAATGCAAAAAAAATTACTTTCTCACATATAAGTAGAGTCAGTCACATTGAATATATTATTACCACAGTCTGACAACCTATGGATTTCCTGAAGATTTATAAAATGTTTCCCTGACTCTCTTTGAATCTTGATTTTAAATAAATTTTGGAATTCTGCTTCTTCAGTGCTAGCATATGTATTAGATAAATCTTTGATAATAGCTAGTTATTATAGGTTTGCATCTCTTCAAATTATATCCTATGTTAGTTCACATCCTGTATCAGTTTCCTTAGGAGAAAGTAAGCAATTAAGATGGCAGAGGCTATTGTTAATTGATTGTTCAGTAGGTATCTACAATGTTGTAGGCACATTATGTTTAGTGCTGGGGATACAAGGTAAGGTAAAAGAGAGTCCAATCTTTGAAGGGCTCAAAATCTAATGCATTATTAACACAGTAATGCTGAAAAATTTATATTACATTACTTATATTTACATTACTTTACATAATAATCAGTTATGTCTGTCAAAATGAAATTAATTCTTTAACTGTTTAGAATTTCAAATAATATTAATGCAATTACTTGCTTTTGGGAAAAAAGCGCCTTTAAATGGGCAGACACTCAAGCTGAATTCTCTCAACATTTGTCTCCAAACAATTTAAAAATAATGCTTTAAATTAAATTTTGGAAGTGGTAGAGCCAACAGAAAGTTGGAGTGAGATTTTGCTGGCCTAAGAAAATGTAAGAGGAAGAAGGTAGAAGTTTGAAATACTGAGTTGGAAGTTAAATGAAGACTTAGTTAGAAACCAAACATATAGTGGGGACAACAGAATTTGTAGCAGCATCTTTGGGAGTTCTCAGCCCCAGGATTATGAGGAGGTTCGAGCTACTCCGAAGGAAATGACAGGGGCCCCTTTAGTTTAACAGGTACAGCTAGTGCTGACCGGTGACTGTCCATAGGCAGCTCTGGGTCAGGGTTCTAGGGCAGAGAGGAGTTCTGGGAGATGTTACAGGGGAGCAGGAGTCCCGGGCACAGTGCCCAAGTAGAGAGGGGGTTAGTAGCATGTGCACTGCAGAAGACCAGCAGTTCTTCTTCAGTAAAGATGAAGGCGGACCAGGAGAGCAGAGATTACAGCTCTCCCAAGATCACACCACCTGAGAAGCTTCAAAAACTTACAGACCTCCTAGAATGAGCTCTGAAAGTAGCAGCAGGAAAAAGGCCTCCACCCCAAAGTGATCAGATCCCAGCTTTACAAAAGTTCAAAGTCAAGAAATAGGCTAGAAAAATTATCAAACAACAAAAGCATTTGACCATGAAAGCTATGGTAACAGGGAAGGCTAACACCTAAGGCTGGGAGAAGGCAAAAATGTGAAACTAGCTACAAAAATCCTCAAAAAATGCTAACTTGATTCAAGTCCAAGAAAAATTCCAGTAAGAGTTAAAGAAAATGGTAGAAGAAAAACTGAGGAAAGAAATGAGACTAATACAAAATAATTATGAAAAGGGAACTATAGCTTTGTAAAAGAGGCACAGAAGTTTTGTGGAATAAGAACACCTTAAAAATTGAATATGCCCAACGAACCACAAAAAATCGTTAAAAAAAACTTCTTAAGAAGAATTAGGTTAAATGCAAAACTATGTATAAAATTTCATTGAAGTAGAAAAACAACCAAACAAACAAACAACAAAAGCACTTCTTCAAAAGCATAATTAGCCAAACAGAAAACTCAAGAGAAACCTAAAAAGGTAATTATGAAAGAATAATCATACAGGACTCAATAAAGTAAATAGTCCTACATGGGAAGATGATACATGTAATTCTTATGAACTTTATCATTATCAGTCAGTAAAAAAAGGTATTTAAATAGAAAGAGGGAATGAGTGGAAGTGTCAATAACTTTTTCTCTCCACTGCTATACTTCACTGCCTTGTATAGAACAGGTATCTAATGGTAGCGCATAAGAGGCATCTTAAATGAAGAGTAGGACTCTAAGGAAGGAGGAAGAAAGGAATACAAAGCAAGCATGGAGGAAGACTGTTTCAAAGGCACAGAATCCTTTGGAGAATCATGGAGAATCATGAAGGAGGAATGGAGAAGGCAAGTTTAGTTGAATTATAGAGTGAAGAATAACCAGTGAGGTTAGAAAATTAAGTTAGGACCAGATTGTGAAGGACTTTAAAGTTAAAAAATAAATTCACATTTTATTTTAGACTAGAGACAATAGGAAGTTACTGAAATTGGTTGAGTAGAGGAGTCATAGCATCAAATCTATTCTTAATGAAAAAATTTCTTTGGTAGAAATGTACAGGATGAACTGGAGTGGTTATCCTAGGACAGAAGTTTTAGGCTATTGCAGGATTATTATCCAGGATGAAAGGTGATGAAGAACTAAGTTGATGAGATGATCTTCAGAATTCTTCCTGGATCCAAGTCAAGGTCTAACCAAGCAAGTAACTGCCTCAATTTTATGCTGTTAATATCTTGAAGTTCTGATAATCTTTAACCTAATTAAAAAAGTCATTGACAGAGAAAATGTATTAATAATTTAATAATATAATAATTTTATTAAATTAAAACTGTTTGCTATGCTTCATGAGCTATTATGTCCTCATTTGTACATTTTGTTGAAATAAAATCAGACCTTAAAGCCATCAAAAAGGGAGCATAGCATCCATTCTATTTTAGTTTGAGTGTTACATGTGGTATAGATTATGTACCTTTTTTTCCTCACTCTATTAATAGCAAATTTACATATGTACATAAAATCCAGTACTAAAAATTATTTTTACTTTGTACTGTTTTCTTGCCTTTGTTTGAAGACTCAGTTTAGAAGAATAAATTGTTTCCTCAGTTAACTCGTTCTACTTTTGAATAGTTGTAATATGTCCTTGTTCTATACTACGTGCATTAAACTTTTCCCATATATTGCTCTTAATTCTGTTCTCTGAGGCAAGCAAAATTAAGGCCATGTTGTTTTTTTTTAGAAACTTGATCAGAACAAGAAAATTATCATTGTACCCTCTCATCCCCCATATACTTCTTGCTAAATATAGCCATTTGCTTTATCTATTAAATTAGAGGTAGTTAGATTAATTGAAATCAATAACTAGTTTAAAAAAATATAATATTTCATTAAAAATAATGTCAAATTACTAGTATTAAAAATAAAAAGAATTAGCAAAAAGAATATTATACTATCTTTTGCTCTATTATGTACCAGCAAAACTAGCAACTTAAGTAAAATAGGCTAATATTTACAAAACCATAAAATAGGCATTTTATCAGAACAAGAGAAAATTTCAAGTCTCACAAAAATAGAATAAGTCATCAGTGAAATTCCAAATATGAAAAAGACAGCTAGAATAAGAAGGTTTTACAATTGGATTCTTTAAAACATTCAAAAATCAGTTCTAGTATTATACAGAGTACTTGTAAAAGTATTCTTTCCATGTTGCAGATATATTTTTGATACTTCCAGGGAGATTACAGAACAGAAACAAAAATCCATAATTAAGGTGGATGCAAAGTTATAGATCACGTGTTAACAAAAAAAGCTACACATCACAAAAATTATATGCTATGATCCAGTTGGATTTGTACCAAGAGTACATAAGATTGATTCAGTATTACAACAACTACAAATGTAATTTGTCATTTTCATTTTATGTCATATTAAGCAGAAAAAAGGCTTTTGTACATGTAATATATCAGATTGCTTGCTGTCTTGAGAAGAGGGAAGTAAGGAAGAAAAAATATGGAACTCAAAATCTTACCAAAAAGAATTTTGAAAACTATCTTTGCATGTAATTGCAAAAATAAAATGTATTGAGGGAAAAAAGAATATTTGAGAGGTATATGCTTTGTTTTATCATTTTTTTATAATCTTGAGTATGAAAGATATGTATTAGAATGTATTGTGGAATATGTTGTAAGATGTTTTTTCTAAGAATACTTTCCCAAATTGCTTTCTGGTTTTCCTAATAATTGTTACTGAATAAGGAATTCTTATTTTATCACAGGCTAAGTTTATGAGTTCCATTGTTTCTGATACTTCCTTATCTCATTTCATTGATATTTCTCTGTTTCTTTTAATCCTGTTGAGTAGTTTCAGTCCTGTTCAATTCTTTGTGTGACCCTATTTGGAATTTTCTTGGCAAATGAAGCAAATAGGGTTAAGTAACTTACCCAGGGTCAAGCATCTAAGTAAGTATTTGGGGCCAGATTTGAACTTAGGTTCTCATGACTCTAGAACTGGTGCTCTATCCACTGTGTGCTGCCACTATGCCACCTAGATAACCTATGTAGTACTAATTACTGCTCTTTCATAATATAGCTTAAGATTTGAAGGATTCTTTTTGTCCATTTGTTCTTCAATTGTGTCACCTTTCTGTGACCCCATGCGCCACACATAACACACCAGTAATGTTTAGGAGATTTTGTTGGCAAAGATGGTGGAATGATTTTCAATTTTCTTCTTGAATGGATTAAGGCAGAGTTTGAGTGACTTGGCAAGATCATGCATTTTAGGGTTCACTGCTGGGTAAATGAGAAGATTTTAAAACAATTTCTATAGTTGTTTATAGCATGCATTTTTTCTTATTTTTATTATTAAAGAAAAATTAAAACAGCAAGAAAATGTCAAGAAAATATTTGAATGAAATGATCAAAGATAGCCATGGAATACAGCTCCAAAATAAGGATTGGAAAGAACAGGCAGAGAGAAAGATAGAGAAAATTATTTTGAAGATTATATTGCAGGATTAAACAGTGAAACTTTAAACTAAATTTTGGCATCTGCAAGTATTGATCTAGACTTCTAACTGTTTTTTCATTGCTGCTTTTGCTAATCTTTGAGCTTTATCATTGCCCTTGCCTTCACCTTTTGAACCAGCAGGATCAAATGAACCAGTTTCATTCAACATTCATGTCCTGAATCATATTATCCAACTTGGTAAATTGGTCTTTGTGGACAGCATCTTTATTTTTATTTGTTTTCCAGCTATTTTCTTTCCACTTGTTAATTCAGTCATTCATAACTTTGGTGATAAGTTGATTGTTTGTACACAGTTGGGCTTTTGCTTGCTCTATCCCTTTGGCAGCTGTTCCTAATGATGCTCTTTATTTTGTTTGTCCTTAATAATATGTACTATTTATATTAGATCATGGTCTTGTCTCCACTAGATACCAATACCTCTTTGTGCTTCTTCTCTTCCATTATTTTTGAGTGCATCCTTGACATCCACAGTGTTAGGGTCTGACACTATGGTTGCCCATATCAGCTTCCAGAGCTTTTATTCTGCCAGCCATAGTCATAGCTGTTTGGATTGTGTTTCCAAATTCATCTCCAGGTTCTGGTAAGGTTTGGTGGGAAAAGAAAGTAAAACTCTGACTTTGTATTTGTATTCTTAGGTACTATTTAAGCTATGTAGTGATTGTAGTGTTAAGATTCAATCTGTTGGTTTTCCTTTGTTAATTTCCTCAATTTATCATATCATGTCATGCCATGCATATATCATATCAACTATCTCTAGCTGCTTATTTATATCACATTTGTACATATTTGTTTGCATTATGTTTCTCCCATTAGACTATGGAAGCTTCTTGGGAAAAAGGATTTTTTTTATTTTGCCTTTCTTTGTATCCTCAGCACTTATAAAATAAAATGCTGCTTGCTTAGTGACCCATTGACCTCCTTCTGCAACATATATAGTTATCTTCATGATGTTGGCAAAATTGGATATATAATTATTTTCCTAAAGTTATGATACTTATACTTATCATGAACACTTCAAGATGAAATTGTTTCATGAAATAATGTTTCTTATTGCTTTCTGGCACATGATCAAACCAACTCTTTGTCAGTTCCTTTTGTTTCATTCTGAGCAGAGAAACTGGGAGTCATTCTTTCATTTAGTTTCAATTTTTCTTTTTCTTTTTATTGTAGGAATTTCAATAAAATTATGTTTTGTTCTAAAGTATGCCAATTTAGGACTATTTTTAAAATACATATTTAGAGTGTCTAGCATGAAATTAATATTTATAGAATGGTTAAAAAAGGCAATTTTTTTGGTTGCCTTTCCTGTCACTTCATCATTTCTTCCTAACTTGGAGATCACATTTGAATGAGATCTGTTTAACGATTTCAATATTTCATAGCTTATGACCCCAGATCATATTATGTAATTACCCCAGCTTTACTGATGAGCTTCTTTGGCTGCCTGAAGACATAGCTGATTCATTCTATTGTTTCAAGCACATCCGACTATGTTTGAAGTGTCTGTGTAGGAAAATCTGGGAAAACCTATGTTGTACCGCCTTTCCCAGGGGCATTCTGCAACAGAAGCAGGTATTGGGGATTGGACTTTGCACATATCCTGTAACTCCAATTGGAGAATAAGGAGATCATGTTTTAGAGATCTTATAAAGATGCTCGGATTAACTTCTTTCTTGAGTTAGAACAGTATTTTCTTTGAAAAATGTCATTTCCATAAAAGAGTTCTAATGTATTTTGTCTGAGCCTTAAAATAGGTGCAGTCTGCCACTTTGCCCTTTGGTCTTACAAGCTTCTTGAGTGCAGGGACTGGTCTTTCCATGCCTGGTACATAGAAGGATGCTGAATAGTTGTTTGTTGGTAAACTGACTAAAGGGTATCTACTCCCTGGGAAAATTTGGAGAAACTGATCAGGAAGAGTTGACTTGCTGGATAGAGAATAGTAACAGAAAACAGCATGAAATCATAAAATCAAGGACTAGGAGTTAGAAGACTTGGGTTTTATACAACTCTTGACAGTCAGTATTGATTTCCACCTGTAGTAGTCACTTAACTGTTGTGAGCCTCACTTTCCTTATCTGTCAAGCCCATATAAGAGGAGTACCTGTTGCAAAAAAATTTTACAAGGATCAAATGAAATATGTAAGGTACTTTGCAAACCTTTTATATTGTTTTATTTTTTCTGGTTATACATGTAGATTCACTTAAAAAATACATTTCCTTATCTTATGAATCATGTTGGGAGAGAAAAAGCAGAACAAAAGGGAAAAAAACACAAGAGGGGAAAAATATAAGAAAAAGAAAAAAAAAAGTGAACATAGCATGTGTTGATTTTCAGTCAGTCTCCATAGTTCTCTCTCTTGATGCAGATAGCATTTTCCATACAAAGTATTAGGATTGCCTTAGATCACTAAATGGCTAAGAGCCAAGTCTTTCATAGTTGATTATCATACATTCTTGCTGCTATTGTGTACAATGTATTCCTTGTTCTGCTTGTTTCATTCAGGAAAAGTTCATGTAAATCTTTCCAGGTTTTTCTAAATCAAACTGTTCATCATTTTTTTATTAAAACTTTTTATTTGCATAACATATGTATGGGTAGTTCCTCAGCATTGATCTTTACAAAACTTTCCATTACAAATTTTACTTCTAGGCCTCTCCCCTCCCCAAGATTGCAGGAAGTCCACTACATGTTAATAATGTTGAAATACTTGACAAGTTGTGCAACATCATTTTTATAGAATAATAACATTCCATTACTTTCATTTACTGTAACTTATTCAGCTATTTCTCAATTGATTTGCATCTACTCGGTAAAAAAAAAAAAGTAGTGGAATCGAAAACATGTTGGCTTGTATTAATGAGACATAGGTTTTTATTCCCATTTCCATCATTTAAACTCATCTGTAAAATGGTACTAATGATGCCACTTTATTCATAATATTATGAGTGAAATCTCAGAGCACTTTACAAATACAAGGTGATATTTTATTTTACCCTTCCCTGGATCTGCTAAAATGTGAATATGACTTCAGAAGTATTTTATTCAGACCCAGTAGAGTAGGCCCAGTATGACTCATACATCATCTAAAAAGAATGTCCTTTTTCATACTTTCTTATCTCTCTTAGGATACCCTAAAATTCCATTTGTGTTGTTGATTCTTATATCATAGTGTTGGATCCATTGAACTTTTATATAAGTATATGGGGATATGATTGTGATCATTTGTGTGAATTTCTTTTTCCAGCTTTTGTTCATCTATTTCTTAGTTGTGCACTTAATATTTTGAAGTCTGTCATTTATGTAGAGCTTTATGTTTTATAAAGCACATTACTTATTAATCTCATTTGAACCTCAAAACTCCTCTGTAACGTGGGTACCATATTCTCCATTTTACAGAAGGGAAATGAGGCTTATCAGATATTAAGTTGCTCAGAAAGAGAGTAATAGAGTTGAGACAGATTTTGAACTCCAGTCTTTCTGATTAAAAGCCCAACACTTGGTTCACTAGCACCTAATTTTATCATGAATTTCTAAGAATTGACATCTGTGGGCAAATTAAAACAGTGTAGAGATGTATTGTGACAGATGGCCAGCCTGAGTCACAAAATGATATCCATAAAATATAAAGATCTAATGAAAAATCTTAATCAGGTATATTAAGAGGGAAGATTTTATGGAAGCACAAGGCATAGAACTTGTACAGGATGTGAAAATATGAATGGGTTCTTTGTTTTGATTCTGCAAGTCATAGACTATAGTAGTCTTAAATGATGAATTCATTGGTAGATTTCATCTTTGCCAAATAATTCTGAATTTTGTTTTATTTCAGTTCTCATTTCTTGCTTCTTGTAAATTTATCTTATCATATCTAGGTTCATGGAACAAAAAAGTTGGAATAAGAATAGTACCAATGGCTTCAACTAGCTAATTGATCCATAAGCTTCTTTTTTGCAACATTCATATTAGTTCTCCCTTTATTGTCTGGTCCATTCATCAACAAATTTAAGGTTAGCTAATTTTGAATCCATCTAAACATACAATCATTTTGTCTTCATTTCTCCATTGTGTCCTCAATATCATTGTGAGAATATTTGTTAGACTTTTTTATTTTATTTTATTTATTCATTATTTATTTTTAATGCTATACATACTTTGCTCTCTGGATATTAATTTCATTTTCCATCGAAAATTTATTGGAATTATCTTGGATTGCTGAATTGCTGAGAACCAACTCTATCATACTTGATGATCACATAATTTTGTTGCTGTATACAATGTTTTCCTGGTTCTGCTTGAATCACTCAGTATCAGTTCATGGAAATCATTCCAGGCTTTTCTAAAATTATTTTTAATAGAATAATTCACTATTTTTATAGAACAATAATATTTCATTACTTTTGTATACCATAACTTATTCAGCCATCCCCCAATTAATGGATATCCACTCCATTTTCCAATTCTTTGCCATAAGAAAAAGAGGTGCTACAAACATTTTTGCACATGTGGGTCCTTTTTCCTCTTTTATGTTTTCTTTGGGTTACAGAAATAGTAGTGGCTCTGCTGAATCAAAAGGTATCCACAGTTAGGGGCAGCTAGGTGGCACAGTAGATAGAGTACCAGTTCTGAAGTCAGGAGGACTTAAGTTCAAATCTTGTCTCAGACACCTATCACTTCCTAGCTGTGTGACCCTGGGCAAGTCACTTAACCTCAAGTGCCTCAAGGAAAAAGAAAAAAAAAAGGCATGCCCAGTTTTATACCCCTTTAGGCATAGTTCCAAACTGCTTTCCAGGATGGCTGGATCATTTCACAATTCTACCAACAACAATGCATTAATATCTCAGTTTTTCCACATCTCCTCTATCATTTATCATTATCTTTTTCTGTCATCTTAGCCAGTCTGAGAGATGTGAGGTGATACCTCAGAGTTGTTTTAATTTGCATTTCAATAGTGATTTAGAGCACTGTTTATATGACTAGAAATAACTTTAATTTCTTCATCTGAATATTGTCCATGCTCATATGTTTTGATAATTTATCAATTGGGGAATGACTTGTATTCTTATATATTTGAAATAAGATCTTTTCAGAGCCACTGACTGTAGAATTTGTTTCCCAGCCTTCTCCTTCCCTTCTAATCTTGGCTGCATTGGTTTTGCTTGTGCAATTTTTTTTTAAATTAAATGTAATCAAAATTATCCATTTTACATTTCATAATGTTTATGTTTCTTGTTTGGTCATAATTTCTTCCCTTCTCCACAAATATGACAAATAGATTATCCTTTGCTCTCCTAATTTATTATAGTATCACCCTTTACACCTAAATCATGTACCATTTTGACTTTGTTTTGGTATTGAGTGTGAAACGTAGGTCTGTTCTGTATTTATAACATGCCATTTTCTGGTGTTTCTAGCAATTTTTATTAATAGGAAGTTCTTATTCCAGAAGTGGAACCTTTGGGTTTATCAAACAGTAAATTACTATAGTCATTGATTATTGCGTGTTGTGTAGCTACTTTATTCTATTGATCTACCCCTCTATTTCTTAACCAGTACCAGTTGGTTTCAATGACTACTGCTTTATAGTTTTAGGTTTGGTTCTGATAGGCCACTATCTTTTGCAAATTTTTTCCCTTACTTCTCTTGGTATTCTTGGCATTTTATTTTTCAGATGGATTTTATTATTATTTTTTCCATAAAATAATTTTTAGCAGTTTGATTTAGGATGGCACTAAGTAGACCAAAAGAATTGTCATTTTTATTATATTAGCTCGACCTACCCATGAGCAGATAATAATTGTTTAGCCTGACTATATTTGTGTGAAAAATGTTTTGTGATTGTGCTCACATAGTTCCTGGCTTTGTCTTGGCAGGTAGACACCTAAATACTTTTTTCATCTATAGTTATTTTAAATTGAATTTTTCTTTCCATCTCTTGCTGCTGGGCATTGTTATTAACATATAGAAATGCTGATAATTTATATGGGTTTATTTAATACCGTGCAAATTTGCTGAAGTTGTTAATTGTGTCAAGTAAGTTTTTGGTTGATTCTCTAGGATTTTTTAAGTATAGCATCATTTCATTTACAAAGAGTTATAGTTTTATTTCCTCATTGCCTACTCTAATTCCTACTATTTCTTTTTTTTTCTTTTTTCAAGAACTAACATTTTCTTTATTATTTTTTTTAATTAAAGCTTTTTATTTGCAAAACATATACCTGGGTAATTTTTCAGCATTGGCTTTTGCAAAATGTTCTGTACAAATTTTTCCCTCCTTCCCCCCACTCCCTCCCCTAGATGGCAATTAGTCTAATACATGTTAATTATGTTAAAATACATGACAAAGCAAATATATATATATATATATATGTATTTATACAGTTATCTTGCTGTACAAGAGAAATTGGATCTACAAGGAAAAAAACTTGAGAAGGAAAAATAAATGCAAGCAAACATAAACAAAGAGTATTAAAATGCTATGTTGTGGTAGAACAAACATTTTCTAGTACAGTATTGAATAATAGTTGTTATAATGGGTATCCTTGTTTTATCCCTGGTTTTATTGGGAATGCTTCTAGCTTCTTCCCCTCATATATAATTCTTGCTGATGTTTTTAGATGTATATTGCTTATCAATTTAAGGAAAACTTCATTTATTCCCAAGCTCTCTAGTGTTTTTAGTGGAAATGAGGCCTGTATTTTACCAAAAAGTTTTTCTGCATCATTTGAGATTGTCATATGAATTCTGTTAATTTTTTTATTGATATGGTCAACTATGCCAATAGTTTTCCTGATATTGTAGTCCTGCATTCCTGGCATAAATCCTACTTATTCATGGTGTGTTATCCTGTATCATTTTATTTAATGTTTTTTGCAGTAATAGTCATTAGGGAAATTTGTCTCTAATTTTCTTTTTCTGTTTTGGTTCTTCATGGTTTAGGTATTACCACTGTAATTTTTGCCATTAAAAAAAATCAGAACTTCTTCTTTATCTATTTTTCCAAATAATTTATATAGTAATGGAATTAATTGTTCCTTAAATGTTTGGTAGAATTCAATTGTAAATCCATCTAGCCCTGAAGATTTTTCCTTAGGGAGTTATTTAATAGCTTGTTCAATTACTTTTTTTCTCAAATGGGATTAAGTACTTTATTCTCTTCAATTAATGCGGACAACATTTCTGTATAGTTCATCTATTTCAATTAGATTGTCAGATTTTTTGGCATATAGTTGGTCAAAATAATTCCTAATTATTGCTTTAAGTTTTTTTTTCATTGATGGTTAGTTAACCTTTTCATTTTTAATGGTATTTGGTTTTATTTTTTAATCAAACCAATCAAAGATATATCTTTTGTTTATTTTGGTTTTATTTTTCTAATCAAATCAATCAAAGATATATCTTTTGTTTATTTTTATTAAATCAGCTCTTAGGTTTGTTAGTTTAATAGTTTTCTTTGAATTTCATTAATCTCCTTTGAACATCAGAATTTCTGATGTGGTATTTAATTGAGGGATTTTAATTTGTGCTTTTTGAATTGCATGCCCAATTTCATTGATCTTCTCTTTCTCTATTTTATCCATGTAAGCATTAGAGATATAAACCTTCTCCTAAGAACTTCTTTGTCAGCATCCTACAAGTTTTGGTATGTTGTAATTCTATCAGATTAAATTATTGATTATTTTTGTGATTTGTTGTTTGACCCACTCATTCTTTAGATTAGATTATTTAATTTCCAATTGACTCTTAGTCTATCTTTACCTGGCCCCTTATTGAATGTAATTTTTATTGCATCAAGATCTGAAAAGGAAGCATTTACTCTTTTTGCCTTTTTGCATTTGGTTTTGAGGATTTTATGCCCTAATACAGTTAATTTTTGTATAGACACTAAGTATTGCTGAGAAAAAGGTATGTTGCTTTCTATTGCCATTCAGTTTTCGACGGAGGTCTTACCATATCTAAGTTTTCTAAGACTCTATTAACTTCCCTAATGTTTTTCTTGTTTATTTTATGGTTAGATTTAGAAAGATGAGTGTATTTTTTTCCTGTAACTGACTTAACTGCCCTCCCTAAACATTTGGATGCTGTACCATTTAGTGCATATATGTTTAGTATTGATATTACTTCATTGTCTATTGTGCCTTTTAACAAGATATAGCTTCTTGCCTCACTTCTTGTAATTAATTCTGATTTTGCTTTGTTTGAGATCATAATTTTTAACTCTGCTATGTTTCATATGGAGCATTAATATATCCTGCTCCAGCCTTTTACCCTTACTCTGTATGAATCTCTGTTTCAACTGTGTTTCTTGTAAATAATATATCGTAGGATTCTGTTTTTTAATCCAGTCTTTTTTATCTGCTTCCATTTTATGGCAGAGTTCGTCTCATTCACATTAATAGTTGTAATTAACAGCTATTTATTTCTGGACTCCATCATATTTTCTTTTCTTTTTTTTATTATACCTTTTTATTTGCATAACATATGTATGGGTAGTTCCTCAGCATTGATCTTTACAAAGCTTACCGTTACAAATATTACCCCAACCCCCTCCCCTCCCCTAGATGGAAGGAAGTCCACTACCTGTTAATTATGTTAAAATACTTGACAAGTCGAATATATGTATACATATTTCCACACATCATTGTTGTGCAAGAAGAATCGTATCTAGAAGAAAAAAAATCAGAGAAAGGAAATACAGTGCAAGCAAACATCAACAGAGAGCATGAAAATGTTATGTTGTGGTCCACATTTCACATCCCTCTCTTTGGGTGTATATGGTCTTATTCACTGAACAATTGGAACTGGTTTGAGACATTTCATTCTTGCAGAGAGGCATGTCCATCAGAATTGATCGTCATGTAATATTGTTGTTGCTGTGTACAATGATTTCCTGGTTCTGCTCATTTCACTGAGCATCAGTTCATTTAAGTCTCTCCAGGCCTCTCTGAAATCATCTTGCTGGTCATTTCTAACAGAGCAATAATATTTCATAACATTCATATACCATTATTTATTCAGCCACTCTCCAATTGATGGGCATCCCTTCAGTTTCCAGTTTCTAGCCACTACAAAAAGGGCTGCCACAAACATTCTTGTACATGTGGGTCCCTTTCCCTCCTCTAAGATCTCTTAGGGATATAGGCCCAGTAGAAACACTGCTGGGTCAAAGGGTATGCACAGTTTGACAACTTTTTGAGAATAGCTCCAAATTGCTTTCCAGAATGGTTAGATCCATTCACAGTTCCACCAACAATGTATTAGTGTCTGTCCCAGTTTTCCCACATCCCCTCCAACAGTTATCATTATCTTTTCCTATCGTTTTAGCCAATCTGACAGGTGTGTAGTGGTACCTCAGAGTTGTCTTAATTTGCATTTCTCTGATCAATAGTGATTTGGGGCACCTTTTAATATGACTAGAAATGCTCTTAATTTCATCATCTGAAAATTGTCTGTTCATATCCCTTGACCATTTATCTTTTGGAGAGTGGCTTGAATTCTTATATGAGACAATTCTCTATATATTTTAGAAATGAGGCCTTTATCAGAACCATTAAATTTCCCAATTTGGTAATTCCCTTCTAATCTTGACTGCATTGGTTTTGTTTGTACAAAAACTTTTTAACTTAATATAGTCAGTTATCTATCTGTTTTTCAATTAAGAGTTCCAGATCTTCTTTGGACATAAATTTATTCCATTTCCACAGGTCTGAGAAGTAAACTATACTACGTTCCTCTAATTTGCTTACAATATCACTCTTCATATATAGATCATGAACCTATGTAGATCTGATCTTGGTGTGCGGTGTTAAGTGTGGGTCCAGCCTTAATTTCTTCCACACTAGTTTCCAATTTTCCCAGCAGTTTTTGCTGAATAGTGAGTACTTATCCCAAAAGCTGGGGTCTTTGGGTTTATCAAACACTAAATTGCTAAAGTTATTGCCTAGATTGTCCTGATATCCTATCCTATGCCATTGATCCGCTGCTCTATTTCTCAGCCAGTACCAAATGGTTTTGATGACTGCTGCTTTATAATGTAGTTTTAGATCTGGTACAGCAAGGCCACCTTCATCTGCCTTTTGTTTTCATTAATTCCCTTGACATTCTAGACCTTTTGTTCTTCCAAATGAACTTTGCTACTATTTTTTCTAGATATGTAAAAATAATTTCTTGGGAGTTTGATTGGTATGGCACTAAATAAGAAGATTAGTTTGGGTAGTATTGTCATTTTTATTATGTTTGCTCTGCCTACCGATGAGCGCTTAATGTATTTCCAATTGGCTAGGTATGATTTTATTTGTGTGGAAAGTGTTTAGTTTGTATAGTTTCTGACTTTTTCTTGGCAGATAGATTCCCAAATATTTTATCCTATCACCTGCTATTTGGAATGGAATTTCTTTTTGTATCTCTTGCTGCTGAACTTTATGGGTAATATATAAAAATGCTGATGATTTATGTGGATTTATTTTGAATGCTGCAACTTTGCTAAAGTTGTAAATTGTTTCTAGTAGTTTTTTAGTTGAGTCTCTAGGGTTCTCTAAGTATACCATCATATCATCTGCAAAGAGTAATAATTTGATTTCCTCATTACTTACTCTAATTTTTTAAATCTCTTTTTCTTCTCTTTTTGCCAAAGCTAACATTTCTAATACAATATTAAATAGTAATGGTGATAGTGGGCAGCCTTGTTTCAGTCCTGATCTTATTGGGAATGGTTCTAGTTTGTCCCCATTACATATGATGCTTGCTGATGTTTTTAAGTAGATGTTACTGATCATTTTGAAGAAAAGCCCATTCATTCCTATACACTGTAATGTTTTTAATAGGAATGGGTTTTGGATTTTATCAAAAGCTTTTTCTGCATCTATTGAGATAATCATATGTTTTTTGTTAGTGTGGTTATTAATATAATTGATTATGCTGATAGTTTTCCTAATATTGAACCAGCCCTGCATTCCTGGTATAAATCCTACTTGGTCATTTTTATTCTGGGGATGGCTTTCTCTTATCTTATTGCTAATATCTTATTTAAGATTTTTGCATCAATATTCATTAGGGAAATTGGTCTATAGTTTTCTTTCTTGGTTTTCACCCTACCTGCTTTATCTATCAGTACCATATCTGTATCATAAAAGGAATTTGTTAGTACACCTTCTTTCCCTATTTTTTGAAATAGTTTATATAATATTGGAATTAATTGTTCTTTGAATGTTTGGTAGAATTCACATGTACATCCATCTTGACCTGGAGATCTTTTTTTTTGGGAGTTGATTAATAGCTTGTTCTATTTCTTTTTCTAAAATGGGCCTATTTAAATAATTTATTTCCTGTTCTGTTAACCTGGGCAGTCTATATTTTTTTAGATATTCCTCCATTTCATTTAGATTATCAAACTTACTGGCATGAAGTTGGGCAAATTAACTCCTAATTATTGCTCTAATTTCCTCTTCATTGGTGGAAAGTTCTTCCTTATCATTTTTGAGACTAACAATTTGATTTTCCTCTTTCCTTTTTTTAATCAAATCAACTAAAGACTTAGCCATTTTCTTGGTTTTTCATAAAACCAAACCTTAGTTTTATTAATTCAAAAGTTTTCTTATTTTCAGTTTTATTAATCTCCCTTTTTATTTTCAGAATTTCCAATTTGATAATTAATTGAGGGTTTTTAATTTGTTCTTTTTCTTGTTTTTTTTAATAATAAGCCCAATTTCTTCATCTGATAATTGTCTGTTCATATCTTTTGACCATTTATCCATTGGAGAATGGCTTGAATTATTATATATTTGAGTCAGTTCTCGATATATTTTAGAAATGAGGCCTTTATCAGAACCTTTGGATGTAAAAATGTTTTCCCAGTTTACTGCTATCCTTCTAATCTTTTCTGCAAGACATGTTTTGCACATGGTTATTTTTGTATAATTTCCATGAACTGCAGAGAAAAAAGTAAACTCCCTTCTATCTCCATTCAGTTTTCTCCAAAGATCTATCATACCTCACTTTTCTAACATTTTGTTTACCTCCTTAACTTCTTTCTTATTTATTTTGTGTTTTGATTTATCAAGTTATGAGAGAAGGAAGTTGAGATCCCCCACTATTACAGTTTTGCTGTCTATTTCTTCTTGCATCTTTATGAACTTTTTCTCTAGGAATTTCCATGCTGTGCCACTTGGTGCATATATGTTTAGTATTGATATTGCTTCATTATCTAAGGTACCCTTTAGGAAGATATAATTTCCTTCTTTGTCTCTTTTTATTAGGTCTATCTTTGCTTTTGCTTGGTCTGAGATCAGGATTGCTACCCCTGCTTTTTTTTTGTTCACCTGAAGCATAATAGATTATGTTCCAGCCTTTTACCTTCACCCTATATGTATCTCTATGTTTTAGATGTGTTTCTTGTATACAGCATATTGTTGGATTCTGGTTTTTAATCCAGTGTGCTTTAATCCACTTCTGCTTTATGGGAGAGTTCATTCCATTCACATTCACAGTTAAAATAACTAATTCTGTATTTTCTGCCATCTTATTTACCCTAGCTTATGCTTTTCTCTTTCTCATCCCCTTTCCGTCCTCCCTACTATTTTCCTTTTGATAACCACTTCCCTGGAACAATCCTTCCCTTTTAGAGCCCCACCCACCTTTTTTTTCCCTTTCCCTCCTGTTTCCTTATAAGTATGTCTATTATTACCTCAGAGGCAAATCTGTTTTGAGATGGAGATTAACCCAATTCTCATTCCCCTCCCTTTTTTTCCCCTCAATCATTATAGGTTTTCTTTGCCTGTACATGTGAAGTAATTTCCCCTATTTTACCTCCTTTTCCTCTTCTTCCAGTGTTATCCCTTTTCTACCTCTAATTTCTTTTTCAGTTTATCATATCATAATAATCATAAAATTACAATAATCATATCATAGTAATCATAATGTAATAATAGATTCACAAAATCAAACCTCATTCTATAAGTATCTATAACATAAATATAGTTCTCAAGAATTTTTTTTTCTTGTTACCTTTTTATGTTTCTCTTGTGTTCTGTGTTTGTAGATCAAATTTTTTGTTCAGTTCTGGTCTTTTCAGTAGAAATACGTGAAATTCTCCTATATCATTGAATGACCATCTTCTTCCCTTGAAGATAATGCTCATTCTAGCTGGGTAACTTATTCTTGGCTTTAATCCAAGTTCCTTTGCCCTTCAGAATATCTGATTCCATGCCCTTCGATCCTTCAAAATAGAAGCTGCTAGGTCCTGTGTGATCCTAATCGTGGCTCCTCGATATTTAAATTGTTTCGTTCTGGCTTCTCATAATATCTTTTCCTTGTTATGATAGTTCTGGAATTTAGCCACGATATTCCTGGGGGACTTAATTTTTGGGTTTCTTTCAGGAGGTGATCGGTGGATTGTTTCAAGGAGTATTTTGCTTTCTGGGTCTAATATATCAGGGCAGTTTTCTTTTATGATTTCCTGGAAGATAGTGTCTAGGTTCTTTTTTTTTTTCATCATGGCTTTCAGGAAGCCCTATAATCCTTAGATTGTCTCTCCTAGATCTATTTTCCAGGTCAGTTGTTTTTCCTAGGAGATATTTCATGTTTTTCTCTATCTTTTCATTTTTTTGTTTTTGTTCAACTGATTCTTGAAGTCTTGATGAGTCATTAATTTCCAATTGTTCGATTCTAATTTTTAATGTCTTATTTTCTTCAGTTACTGTTTTTAGTTCCTTTTGCAATTGACCAATTACATTTTTTTGTTCATTGCATTCTTTTTTCATTTTTTTTCCATTTTTTCTATTTTATTTTGCAGTGATCTCATTTTGTTTCTCCATGTTTCTTCTAACTCTCTTTTAAGATTCTTTATGCAATCTTCAAAGAAAGCCTTGTGACATGGAGAACAGTTTATGTCTCTCTTTGGGGCTTTTTCTGGAGTTGCTTTAACTTTAGGGGCCTCAGGATTTGAGGTCTGTTCTTCCTTCTCTCCATAAAAATTGTCTATGGTGAGAGTTCTTTTTGGTTTTTTATTCATTTTTTTTTTAAGATATGAGGTCTGTTTAAGGCAAAGGTGGGACAGCTGCTTTAATTTGCCCTGGGGCAGTTCTGCTGATTGAATTATTTCAGGTGCTGTTCAGTCCTGCTGATTGATTGATCGCCCTAGGGTGATGTGTAATGGCAGCTAGGTCTGATGCTCATCAGGGGTTCAGTGGTTCACAATATGCCCCCCACAAAAGGCAGACTTTCCAAACCACCTGCCCACAATCAGGACAGATTGGCCCAAGATGCCTGCAGAAGACTCCCAGGTGTGTGAAAAGCAAAATGCTCCCACTCCTGTTCCATCTCCTGTGACGACTCCTGTTCCAGCTCCCTGCTCCAGCTCCCTGCCCTGGTCCCCCTGTGCTGCAGTCTGGGTTCAGCAGACCACCCCCCTGCCCAATTAAAACAGACCTGTTTTGAAATTCTTCCAGAGTATCTTCTTCTAGAATTGTGTTGTCCTCCAGATATTGTGGATTTTTTGGCTTCAAAATCATTCTGGAAGTTTCATATGTTGTTGGTTTGAGGGAAGGTTAAATGAGGTTACAGAGACTCCTGTCTGATCTCTACCATCTTGGCTCCACCCTTGAAAGTCATAACTTTATTTTGAAATTCTTTATGCAATTTTCCAGGAAAGCATTGTGAAAGGGGGACCAGCTCATGTCTCCCTTTTTGGCTTCCTTTGGAGTTGCTTTACCTTTATGAACCTCAGGATCTGAGGTATGTTCTTCT